>JASEVX010000014.1:26898745-26924180 GCA_031761405.1 Serripes groenlandicus
ACCATCATTACTATCTACATAGGTCTGAACTAGAAATTCTTCATGGACATATCGATGTAAGTATTCAGCGTTATCAACCGATCAAACTCTGACTAACTATATAACGATACCTTACTCTTTAAACGATGAATTTACTAGAGTGGAGTCTTCCAAGTTTAAAATCGAGCGACTTCATTGTTCATGTATTTAAGGGTTTGGGAATATTTAGATAATTTAAAGGTAAAAGCTGAAAGAACCGTCCCACGAGAAAACTATCATTGTTATCTCTGCGTAAAGTATCGATCCGGATCAGTCTAAGCATGCCGCGCAGGCTAACTCGGACAGACAATGTTCGCCTCCTGTGGATTTACTATTTCAGGAATCATTACTCTATACCTCTATCCCGCTGAGACGAAATGTGTCGGCCCGGATTAGCCTGCGCGGACTATGCAGGCTGATCTGGGTCGATACATTACGCAGAGTCCATAATGTTTGTTTTATCATGGGACGGCTCAAATAATATCGATACAGGGCTAAAATATAGAAAGATATGCACTTGTACAAATATGTCACCGTAGAGATTTACATGTATTTCTTTTGCAGGATAATATTTGCATTTACAATTTTAATACATACTCTGCGCTCTATCACTGTTTAGCACTTTCACATATGCAGACGAAGTTAGACGCAGCCGGCGGCATTTGAGAACATTGCTTATTATGAGCATTTTCACCTTTTCCCACAAACAGTTCTTAATAATTTACCTTTAATATAATTGCAAAGAGAACGCCTTATATTACCGACTTCTTGAAATCGATGGCTTAGCGTGAAACGGTTATAATTGTATGTAAATTTAAGAAGCAGTTACAACTGTTCCGCACTAAGCCAACGAAATGTGCTCCAGGTACATCGGCCTTCATACCAAGAGACACTTCAGAGCTCTAGATCTAAAATCATTATTTGACCTCCAAAACCTATATTGTGGGTACTTAAAAGAATCGTCTAAGTCAGACGAATCTTTTTAGTACTCACAACATAGGTTTTAATGAGTGTCAAGCGAGATATCATATAAGAAAGACCTATTTACTCCTTCGTATCTTGTCCTCTTCAGACATGTTACGATTTTCTACAGGACATGGTCAAAGAGGCAGCCAATAATTGTGTACTTGTAGATTTTGGTAGCGGAAATTCGGTGAAAACTCGATATCTCATAGACGCCTTTTTGAAGAAAAGAGAGACGTTAACTTACATTCCCGTCGATATTTCAACAGGTATTTTAATAGTATAAATCAAACTTGTAAACACGAGTGGTAGTACCCAGATCGTCGTCGCTTTTTCCATCAATGTTTCAGGTTATTTCTTTGGTACCGCCTCTTAAGTGCAGCGATAGAGGTCCCGGGTTCGATCTCCGGCTGGATCATATCAAAGACTTTAGAAATGGTAGTAATGGCTTCCCTCTTTGGTGCTCAGGGTTGCGGGTTGATCCATACGAATGACTCGCTGGTGTCAGGATAAATATACTACTAGTAATGGTACCTTAACCAGAACACCAGAACACGCTGTGATATAACTGAAAACTTGTTTAAAGCGGCGTTAAACACCACACAACCAATATTTCTTTAGTAATTAACATGTATGAACAGGCTACCCTGCCACTAAGGTATCAGTCACAATGGTACTGACAGAGCTCAGAAGCTGAGTAGCGTTTTTCATGATCTAAAATCCTTATTTGACCTCCAAAATCATTATTTGACCTCCAAAACCTGTGTTGTGGGTACTCAAAAGAATCGTCTCAGTGAAAAGATTCTTTTGAGTACTCACAACATAGGTTTTAATGAGTGCTTAGCGAGATAACATATATGATAGACCTATTTACTCCTCTATATCTAATACTCTGGGTACATGTATCCTGTTATGCCGAACTTATTCATTACATTTATATACGTATAGCTTTAATTCCAGAATGATTTATTAGAAAAACAAACGGATGAGCCCTATTTTTTCTTATCGAAACCACAGGTGCCAGTCTCGTTTAAGATCTAAAAATAGCATTTGACTATATATTGTAAATATGGCTTACTGGATATGTCTACCCAGTAAAGATGAAGCATAAACGATCAATATTCAGATGTTTATTGTACTGGTATGTGAAATTAATACTCTAATTTTATCCCAGAATTATGATTCTAATCTTTCGAGACAAGTTTTAAACAGTTTTCAAACTTTGAGTAAACTATCTATAATCTGGAGTTCAGCACCTTTAAAACAGTGTGGTAAAGTATTGCAATAATAATAATAATAAGTATTGGCACCCTTAGTTAATAAAGTCAATCGGCATAACATTTTAATGACAAATTCAACGCAGAACGAAACTAGCGAGTTACTGCCCATTGTACTAGTCATCGGGGGAGACAAATAATACTTCTGCGGGACACTTCGCGTCAGTTATTTCAGCCGACCTTTATTGACGACGCGTGGAAGCGCGGCGTTGACGACGCGTGGAAGCGCGGCGTCAGTATTGGATAGGTTTTAATGTTGTACCATGGGGTAACGTAATCGAAAAGGGAGCAACCAACATTATTATTGATAAGGAAAACTCTGTTGTATGTTTGAAAAAAACAACCTTTATGAATCAAAACATTGTATAAAATGATTTAAGAGACAAAAAGATACAAAATACGTAGTCTTCTTCCGTTATTACAAAACTTTAGACACATTTAATACGTATTTAAAAACTCTTCCCCATCTTCCTAGGCTACGCTTTTTGTATAGGTTGGTTTACGGACTTCACTTTTCCCCCCAACTTCTTAGGCTACGATGTTTTAATTGTTTGGTTTACTGCACTGACGACTCGATTCATCAAAACTCAGAAAAAAGTTTCGTTGGATGTTTTTTTCCTTTTTATTTCTGTTGTACTTCTTAACTTAAAACGTTCTTCATTCAGACCATTGTATTCTTGCTATATGTTGACTATACATGTGAAATTTTTCTTTTAATTTCATAAATGGTCAGTTTTGATATTCTCTTTAATTCGCTTACCCAATCGACTATTTTTAAAATGAAATTTTAGAAGGGAGATAATTCTCGAGTACAAAGGCTTTAGAACATTTCTAAATGGCATGTTCGAACAAGGAACTCTAATAATTTCCAAATTCGCTACCTCTATTAAATCTTAAAAGGATAGTTGTTAAAAGATCACATAAAACATTTTAATACATGTATATACAATTATATTTAAACTTTTTAAAATTTCTTAGTATTTTGTGTTCAGTTACTCCCGTCTTTGTTATCATACTTCTGCTAAACTGGAAGGAGAATAGAATTCCCGCTCTCCTTCCAAAGCTTGTGTCATACTTAACTTATATCTAAGGCATTACACCTTAACATATATGTTAATATTTAAGCACCTATATATATCAGATGTAAAACCGTTTATTGGTAAGAAATTAAGAAACTTCAGCTTGTATGAGACATTTAGTTGCAGTCAATGTTAAGCACAAATTGTTTCAGAACTAAACTTGACTGTTCACGACTAAACTTCACATGCTGAATATCACATATATCGCATCATATAAAACTCAGCAGCATATACAACGTCTATCCCTACGTCAAAAATGACCCTTTCTGCTCTTGGTAACCTTTTAGTATAGGCTATGATAGCCAGGGGATCAATGTAGGCACATCTTGGTCTTCTTTTTAAAATAAAGAGATATTTGGCCTTCTTGTTCGAAATATTAACATCCGGTCTGTTAAAATGTTATTTAAATGTACTGAACTGCATCTGCTTCCTTTAAGTCATGCTTTAAAATCATGCGCGGCGTCTTTGATGCTTTGCATCAAAATTCATCGTGTTAACTGTTTGATTAGAATCTGCATTATCCACCTAGATATGTCAATTGTATTTACAAAAGCAATGTGAGGTGGTTTTCAAACATTTTGCGAAAACAGCAACAGCATATTAGGCATAGTTCCTTCATAGACAACAACTAACAGCAAAACATAATTATTCAATAACACATACAACTTTCTGAAATGGTCCAAAATCGCCTATTTGGGCCCCGATTTTAAATAGAGTTCATTTAATTAACACGAATTGAACATTATCATCATCTACTAGTCAATCATTTTAAAATTTGATATTTACGGCCATAGAAGTGCTCTGAAATATGCTGTGAGGTTTTAGTTAAAATATACCTTTATTCCTGTAGGTCATTCTGAGAATTTTTATACAAACGCAATATATCGCCTGAACGGAGAATATGGGGCGGACATAGACCTGACCAAATTTAAGTTGATTGGAGCTTTTCAGCATACATTAAATCCCGAAGAAGTCAGCAAATTGACCGTGGGCTGGAGATCCATTGGAGAGCAGGATATTGAAATACGTGAGAAAACGGAATTTTATTACATGTTTTTTAAGTCGAATACATCCTTCTAAATTCTTTGTCTTAATCCCACCTCTGCGCGATATTTATACATGTAAGTACGGTCCTGCTTATTAAACACGTCAGGGCATGACCTAATACGGATCTCCGAATATTGGCTTTGTGGTAAGACAGATTAAACTGAGGCATTCGTAATGGCCGATTTTAAATATTAAAGTTTTTCTTGTATTCGCTCATATTTACGAGCGATCATAACCGACAATCTCTGTCTAAACATGTCTTGCACAAACACCGATATACTTAAAAAACACAGTGACAAAATCCAGAAAAATAAAGTTGAAAACGTTGTGGCCGAAGGATCAAATTCACCTTTGGCCACTAGGTTTTCAAAAGTCGTCTGCTGTTTATGCGGCAAAATACGTATGCAGGTGGGAAAGGGTTAACAGCACTAAGCCACGCCCTGATGTGTCAAATAATTGCGGACAATAAATCCAAAACATAAACGGAAACATTGAGATTTTTTTTAGCTGTAATCTAAAGGACTATGTCGAATTAAGCTTCGAATTTCCCTCTTTGTTAACCCGTTGGCACCTGCAGACGAATTTTGAAAACATTGTGGCCAACGGTGACATTTCTCATGATGAGCAATTTCTCCATTGGCCACAATGCTTTCATTAAGCTATCTTTTATGGGGATTTTTCAGGTTTTTGTCACTATGTTTCCAAAGTCGTCTGCTGCAGATTTGTTGTATGTGGGAAAGGGTTAACTCATGACGTAGTACGCATTAACTGTTCAATAAATATCAGTAAACGGTGTTTGAATATAGATACGACTAACGGGGTACGATTTCCTATAATGTTTTCATGGTGGACTTACTCCGAGGTGTAACAATGTGATTCTATCAATTCAACTTTAACCTCATCACAGCGATACCTCTCTAGAACAGCTGGTTCTTTTCGCCACCACTAGATAGTGTTTTGGAGAGGTTCTTCTGCTATAGCTTTACATTTACGTTTGTTACAGCCGGACTAAATCTGACACTTCATTTCTCGGACGGGGAATTCTTGAACCTGTATGAAAGGGATGGTACAAGCTGTAAATACACGATGGATCAAATACGCAATATTGTACACAGAGGAAATAATGTATTATGTAAACACTGGATCGGCATGCTGCATTCTGCTGCCTTGCAAAACAAAAAACAATAATTTTTAACGCTTTCAGCGCCCAATTGCCTAACGTAGACTCGTCGAGGTTCAAGATCGGACGATTTTTCTTTTTCAAGTAAAGATAGTTTTATAATAGTTTGATAGCAAATAGGCAAACAATGCTTATTTCATTCAAGAACCTGAATCTGTATTGTTAGCAAAAAAACTTAACGGTGAATAAATACTTAGCAGGGTCAGGGGCACTATGTAATATCGAGGGCTTGGCGTGAAACGGTTGTAACTAAAAACCTATTTTGAAATGCCTGGTTTATGGGAAATTTTGACCCCTTTGTAAACAATGCAAATGTAGGTGCTATAGCTCAGAAATATTGCTACTAGCCAAGAAAGAAAGAAATAGTTCAAAACCATCAATTGAAAGTCATGAAAATGTACAAAATTTAGTTACAACCGCCAAGCCCTCGATATAGCGTCCCTGACTGGATCAATTAGGAATAACATAAGTAAGTTATGTAATCAAATGCAGTTGAAAGCGAATATCACTCACTACTCGTATGCATTTTGTTAATAATGTATATGCAAAGTTCATAAAACCTTATTTCTGGATGTGGCCAACCATAAACAAGTTTGCAAAGATTATGTTTTAAACTAATAAGAGGAAAGTATAAAATATATTATTCTAATACAAGAATAAATGATGCCATCACAAATAAATAAACAATGCGTTTTAATACCGCTCTAAGTAGTTAGCTACAAGCCTGCTAAACACTATACATCACAGTATATTCTTTGTACTTTCGTATTTCGCTATTTGTAATTTGTACATGCACAGGCCGAATTTCCCTTACAGAAGAAAAACGGTAAAAACATACAATACCTCGTTAAAATACTAAAAAAAGCTCTTTATATTGTCCATACGCTATGATAAAACTGATCGCAATGATAATTTGGGGGAATCCCTCTCTTGTAACTATAAACAGCTCCTCTATACAGTCCATATAGTATAATAATAATTACATGGTTATTGTGTGTTTTTCCCAATTTTCTTCTCTAATGGAAATTAAGACGCCTGTGGTACATGATCAAATATTTATTATTGTAGTATCGTTCGTGTCATCTGAACTGTCACGTGATGTATATAATACAACGTCAGTTTACCGTGCATGTCTATGTTAATTACAATGTCAGTTTACTATGCATGTCTTTGTTAATGACAATGTCAGTTTACTATGCATGTCTATATTAATTACAACCTCAGTTTACTATGTATGTCTTTGTTAATTACAATGTCAGTTTACTATGCAAATTATTTTTAATTTCTTTCATCACGAAACAATAGTTTTCCATATTTTAATAACTAAAATATGTATTGGGTGATTGTGTCTAAAATTGAGAGTATATGTAACATTTCATCAGCAAAACATGTCCCTAATTATGTATATGTTAACTTTGAGTGACAGTGTAAGTAGGTCAACATGTTCATTGAAGATATTAGCAATTAATAAGCACTCTGGGATGTATGAATCGAACCCTGCACCTAAAAAATTTAATTTCAAAATCCCTATTTACTACTCAAACCCTATGTTGTGGCTACTCAAAAGAATCTTCTCAATGTGTACCCACAACCAGATACACTATATGACATGTGATATAGTGTCCCTGCCACAACAAAGGGTTTTGGACAGAAGAGAAATATAGGTAGGAAAAGATCAGTTTAGTCTTCTGTATCTTGTCTTCTGTAAAATTATCCCATAAGTGCTCTATTCATATGTTGAATTAATAGATCTTTAGGTGTTTTACGCCGCTTTAAGCCATTTTTCAGTTATATCACGGCGTTTCCTTGGCGAGTTAACAGTATTGCCGGTCCAGTTATCGTAACACCAGCCAGTCAGTCGTAATGATAGCCCCGCAAACCTGAGCGCCAACAAGGGCAGCCTTTACTATCATTTTTGAAGTCTTTGGTAAGACCAGGCCAAGAGCGAACCAGTGACCTCCCGCACCCAAAAAATATGAATGTAGTTTTAGTAGTTATTTTGAAAAATATGAATGTAGTTTTAGTGGTACTTTACTTTTGCGCAGGTATATAATGGCTACAGATCTCTCATTCATGATATTTTGGTGACAAACAAGGTGTAGAATATTAAATGTTCCATAGCCAACAGCACATCATCATGGACGCATTGAGCAAGGAGATAACCTGGGACACACGGTCCCAAATCCCCGACTACCACTAAAGTAAGAGATGTTTGTCAAACACTGTGTCCCCTTTTTGTCTTCAATGTCACTCAGACTTTTACATTTGAATGGACGACATCAAAAACAAGGTATATTACGAACGACGACAAAATGAGCCGTCCCGCGAGAAAACCATCATTATGGCCTCTCCGTAATGTATCGGGCCAGACCAGCATGCGCAGTCCACGCAGACCGATCTTGGCCGACATATTCCGTCTCAGGGAGATAGAGGTATAGAGAAATGATTCATGAAACAGTAAATCCACAATAGGCGAAAAGTGTCTATCCGGGTAAGCCAGTGTGGCATGCTGAGGCTGGTCCGGATCGATACTTTACGCAGAGTCCACAATTTTGGTGTTATCGCGGGACGGCTCATTGATGCTATTTATTTAATCTGTGTTATGACACAGTTAGTTTGAGTAATAAAGTTCATGTTATGTTTTGCATGATGACTTGATTTAAGATCACTTTAGACCGAATTAATTTCTTCTTTGTTTCCATGTAAATCAACAAGTTTCAACCCCTAATTTGTCGCGATTTCTAAGCGGTCCTTAGGTAGAACAGCCTATATCATTTAAAATAGCTACCTCTTAGCTTATGACATTGATGGTCATGTATTATGCAAGAAAGAATTCACACGGCAAAAATTGTTGCCGTCATTTAGGACGAAATTGCGCTGGGACAAAACTGTTTTTTCGTATTTAACTTTCAAACAAGGTCAAAATACTAAAAATTATCAAATCAATTAATTCCCGTGCATCCTACACACATTTACTATGAATTAAAATTTAGTGTTATATATTCAATGCATTGTGGTGATGGTATACACTCATTTCTGTTAAAAGAAATAATGGACTATTTTGTAGATCAGCATGGTCGCGGATGTATTTCGGCGTAATTTGACCTCAATCGTGTAAGTTTTAAATCAACAGTTCGGTAAAAGGGGTCCCTGAAGGTTGTGGATATATTTTGGCGTAATTTGACCTTAACCGTGTACGTTTTAAATCAACAGTTCGGTAAAAGAGGTCTCTGAATGTTGTGGATGTATTTTGGCGTAATTTGACCTTAACCGTATAAGTTTTAAATCAACAATTCGGTAAAAGAGGTCCCAGAAGGTTTTGGATGTATTTTGGCGTAATTTGACCTCAACAGTGTAAGTTTTAAATCAACAATTCGGTAAAAAGGTCCCTGAATGTTGTGGATGTATTTCGGCGTAGTTTGACCTCAACAATGTAAGTTTTAAATCAAAGGTTCGGTAAAAGGGGTCCCTGATGGTCGCGGATGTATTTCGGCGTAATTTGACCTCAACAATGTAAGTTTTAAATCAACAGTTCTGTAAAAGGGGTCCCTGAGGGTGATGATGAAATGCCAGCTTTCTGAAGATATGCACGAGACAATCATTATTTCATAGACGCATCAAAAGTTCTGTATATTGAACCTTTTCCTCATATAGACGCTTTCTGACGCCTTTGCAGCAAACGGCTTTTTGGAAACATAGTGAGAAAAGAAGAAATTGCTCAAAACGAACCATTCAATTATAGAGATTTTTTATTTTTTGACAAAATATATTCAAATTCGTCTGCTTCAGAATTGTCGTATGAGGAAAAGATTTAAAACCAAGTTTAAGCCTTTTAAACAAGGCGAACACATACAGAATGAATACACAATACATATATGAATGTACTTATATCGTATAGCCCTGGGCTATATAGCTTTAAGTTATAACCGTAATGTTTGTGTATGTACGTATAAGAAAGTTACAATTCGAGCAGCGAACTAAGACGAAATGTCAAGTATTGTTCTATTGTGAAACAAAGCGTCTGAAGCAAGTTTCGAATGAGAAAATATAAAGAACGACATGGCTCAATGCATTGAGAAATAATAATGATAAAACATGTTATCCAATTTTAAAGAAATTAAATACTCCGTGGAAGAAAGAGTATGCACGAAGTGGAGAGAATCGAGGGACAATTGTTCAGTTTATCACGGCGTTTCCTGGGTAAGTTACCAGTACTATGGTGCATTTATCCTGCCTGACACAAGTCAGTCAGCCGTACTGCCAAACCCGCAACTATGAGCGCCACGGAGTGCAGCCATTACTACCATTCTTTAAAATCTTTGGCATATGACCCTGCCGGGGATAGAATCCACGACCTCCCGCACACGAGGCACACGCTCTTCCAATACACCACTTAGGCGGTCTTAACATGTGGAAATGTGAACTTGGCCATTTAGTTTGTTAGAATAAAGTTTATAGATGTTGAGACATTTGTAGTCCGCACTTTGCCAAAGTATTTGAGTTACAATCATAAAATTGTACAGGAATATTAAGCAGCATGTGAACGTGAACATGGGATTTTGAATTTGAAGAAGCACAGTTTAAGCTGGAGGTATGGTTCTTTATTTTAAAATCGTTTTATAATGTGTGGACAACGGGCTGGGTACGATTTGGATCGTTTATGTCCTAGATTTTCAAAAATAAAGATCTAGTAGATATAGTTTCTTTGACACCATATGGAAAGCATAAACATTAATGTTTTGAAAAACAGTACAGTCCGATCTCGATCCGTAGAAACGAGAAAAAAAAATCAAATGTAATTAAGCTGAAGAAGACTAGAAGTCAAGTACCAAATCAATTTCTGTCAGCAAATTCACTGTATTATTATTATTATTTATTTTATAAAATGATAATAATGATTAAAAACAAACACATAAGACAGAAACAGCAACAAAAGAAAACAGAAAAAACAAACACATATACGATTCGAAAGAAAGACTTCATATAAAATCTAACTAGTTGTTCAACATTCAGAATCGTGTATAAGATCATTCGGATTAAGACCCCTGGGGATACACATTTATTTTATGAGGGTCATAAAACTTAGAATCGAATTAGGAGCATTTACGAACTATTACGAATACATTTAAAACCATAAAGTTACAAATATATCATCAAAAAAGTCCATCTGAAGCTAAATTTATTTTGATGATATGAAAATTACATTATAGATGAAGAAATGCCGCATCCTAGACCGATTGCACCTAAGAATATCTATAATAATATTTGATATACATCGATTATAAGTCAAGGGGTACTTTTATTTCATTCTTGGTCTATATGATATTGACAACGTTTACTAAACTTAAACAAAGACTATTTAAATCATCTTTTTCTCAAAAGAAAATATATACATATCAAAGATAGATAATTATATTTTGTGGAGTCGTTTGCACCTAAGCGATAGCTTAATTAACAAGAGCTGTCGGAGGACAACGCGCTCGACTAGATGCCGCTTATTCACATAAAGCACTATTAAATCATATTATATACTCTAATATAATGTAAAAGCAACTGAATAGATACATACATTTAAATATATATAATTTAAAAATCAAATTTTCTAAGTCATTCAAGGGCCATAACTCCATATTTAGAATACAGTGGAGTTATCTAACCTTATTGTACGATGGTCCTTAACAAATGTGTGAAGTATGAAGTGATTTGAATGATGTCAACTTTAACGTTGACATAAACGCAAATGTTAAAACTGACCGAGTCCAAAAATAGCAAAACCTTAAAAAAAGATTTTCCGAATGTTTGACACCAAAACCTGTTTCATATGTTGAAGAATCATATTTGATAAATGTGTGATCACAATTAGAAAGGAATGTAACCAAAAACTATGAATTTATCTCAAATTCTCAAAATCAACAAAACTCATGTGTTTTACCCCAAAAAGAAGGTCACACTCAGCATTTTCAACATACAATGTGAAGAAAGATATAAAATGTAACTATATTCCAAATATGAAAGCCTTAGCACAAATATTTATTGAGAAAACAAAAACAAATGAAAATACCAACTTGCCCTAAAAGTTTAACAGGCCAAAATCATGTCTTTTGCCCCCAAAAAGAACGTCAGAATCAGAATCTTCAGCATTCAATATGAAGAAAGGTATTAGATGTAATTATATTCCAAATACGAAAGCCCTAGCACAAGTACTTATTAAAAAAAAAAAAAAAAATTTCAACTTGCCTTAAAGCTTTAACCACCCAAAATCATGTTTTTTACCCCCAAAAGCACCTTCAGCATTCAATGTGAAGAAAGGTATAAGATGTAACCATATTCCAAATATAAAAGCCCTAGCACAAATACTTATGAATGAAAATGCCAACTTACCCTAAAACTTTAACCGGACGCCGACGCCGACGCCGACGCCGGGGCGAGTAGTAAAGCTCTCATTTCCTTCGAAAAATCGAGCTAATAAATGTATTATAGATCGTTAAAGTTAGAACTATTCTTTATTTATATATGGTAAATTATTCCCGATAGCAAGTGCCGGTGAAATAATTCTTCCACATGCTATCATATTAAAGAGCAAATGTATTCCTAACATATTCGTTTGAAATGAAATGATCCATTCATTGACTAATTTGTAGGGGCAATTTAACCATTTGTTCCCTATATAACTCTATAGAAGCTTACGAGACACCGGATCTCCCGAAAGTTGTCAATGGTTTTGTTTATTCATAGAGATATTAAATTAGATTCTGAGCAGATAATTAATAATTATGCCAGAAAATATCTTCGCTGTATGCTACTTTGAAATCCACTATCAGAATAAACATATACATGTACATAAACTGAGGTTATACATCGACAAAATGACAAACAAAATGTACGTTCCCGCCCCCGAGCCCAAATTCTGGATCCGCCCCTGTCGTCTACTGTATATATTTCAAAATGCGTCTGTTAGATGCCGACACAAACGACAGGGCGGCACCATATGCTCTCCGGTTACAGATTCACTTCGCGCTAAAATCCTCTACAGAATATACATAGTAACATTCGTTAATTCTTTCACTGCCAAATTTCACAAAGTCGACTCTTCCCTGTTGAAAATTGAACCAATCTATTTTTCGTCCATCAGGACATTTGGTGAAATTCAATGTCTAAGTGGCAAACAATGCAGATTTCAGGAGAGACAGCTCGTTATGAGCTGTCTCATCTGAATCTGCATTGTTTTCAAAAACATTTTAGGCGTTAAGAAAACGCACCGTTGTCAAGATTTGAATGTGGCTTGTTAAAATATAAATATAAACACGTTTTGAATCATAAATGTTGGGTGTCTGGTTATAAATGGCTAATCGGCGATGCATCACAGTTACATAATGGCTGCTGCTCCCTCATTTAAAACGCTTTAGAAAAGATTTTGATTTAATTTACAAAATGTATACAAACTACACAGCTAGGGTCCTAAAAGTACGTGAATTGAATATCCACGAGAGCATTCATTAATTCGTATTAAAAGTTCTGAACGTTGGCTAATGAAATACGATGGTATTACTCATTTACTAGAGGTACATGTACCTCTTCGTACATACATTTTTAATTGAAATTAATTTAATTTTAAAATATCTACAAACAATACAAATCATACAAACTTAAATAAAAAAAATGCGGGAAGAAGATGTGATCCAAAATATGAGTAATCTGGAGTGGTATATCATCTTGTATTGGTATAGAGAAAGTGCATTGAAACATGTCATTTCATACGGTATGGTTGATGGATTTTAATCGCTGGTGAAATAATTTACCTTTACTATATTTACTGCGACATTCTATAAGGTGTGGGATTTGTTTTCCAATCACAACATTGCCAACATTGGGGCTTATCAGACTATCGATCGATCTCTATCACAGAGCAATACTTGCGTTTATATAAGCTAGTTTACCAGGTACCTGTCGCTGTCCGCTTGGCTTTATAAGCTAGAGTAATTTATGGGGGTCATAAAATGTTTTGTTTTATTATATTCTCAGTCTCGATTTATTCTAGAAGAGTGAACACTTGATATTTGTTTATTTAAGGCTTTGACACAAATTTGTACTGCTATATTTTCTAAACTCCAATTCATGTATACAAAGAGAACACATTTTTTGCAGTGATTCAAGATTATTTTTATATCTATATTCGTAAAATTGTACGAAAATCAATATAGTTAGTAAAAACGGTGGTATAAGCTGATGGCTGTATTGATACCCTGCTGAGATGACACAATACCACACACACCAATACACAGGCATTTCTACTCTGAGGCATACAATTTTACATAAATGTTAAAAAAGGACCAAAATATATTTTAAAAATGATGATTTGAATTCGTACAAATGAAAGAGAAAAACAATCTGCATCTTGATTCGTTTGAAATGAAGCGATCGGATGTTTTTAAATAGCTTAAAAAAACAGAATAATGTTTAGCTCCTTCTTATTTCGATGTAACTTTGGGTGACCAACAAAAACCTAAAAAAGGACTAAAATGTAAAAATCATAGAATCATTATAAAAATATCATATAAATAAGCAAATGTTTCCTAACATATTCGTTTGAAATGAACTTATCCATTCATTAACTAACTTGTAGGAGCAATTTAACTATTGTTTCCCTATATAAATCCATAGGAGCTTTTGAGACACCGGATTTCCCTAAAGTTAACAATGTTTAAGTGCCCAACCAACACTCCACAGAATTGACCTAACCAACAGAGTCCCAAAGAATGATTGAAAATACAATTGTTGAGACAAATCATCAAAAGCAGGCAATATTGATATCATAATTAAATAGAAGTTAGATATATGAAGGGAGTGTCCATACCAGAATCGTGTCCTCTATTGATAGGTCAAGATAAACATCATGTCTAAATAATAGTTACAGCCTTTGGTTGTAATGCATACATACGTGATGTCTAAATAATAGTTACAGCCATTGGTTGTAATGCATACATACATCATGTCTAAATAATAGTTACAGCCTTTAATTGTAATGCATACATACGTGATGTCTAAATAATAGTTACAGCCATTGGTTGTAATGCATACATACATCATGTCTAAATAATAGTTACAGCCGTTGATTGTAATGCATACATACGTGATGTCTAAATAATAGTTACAGCCGTTGATTGTAATGCATAGATACGCCATGTCTAAATAATAGTTACAGCCTTTGGTTGTAATGCATACATACGTCATGTCTAAATAATAGTTACAGCCTTTGGTTGTAATGCATACATACGTCATGTCTAAATAATAGTTACAGCCTTTAGTTGTAATGCATACATACGTCATGTCTAAATAATAGTTACAACATTTGGTTGTAATGCATACGAGTATATAATTGTTACACAAGCAATACATTCAACAGGGTACATGTATCACCTAAGAGCCTTCCGAATTCGTTATCTATCTTTGTTCCTAACGTCATTATTTTCTTCCTTTTCTTCCATGACTTTGTATTAGCAGTCATTTGAGAAATGTGTAGGTATGTTGTTATGTCTAAATATTCATTTATAACTCGACAATATAGTTAATTTTTTTATGATCACGAACTTATGAGACCCGTTTATGTTCATAACGCGCACGTTTATTTACATGCATCAAGCTAGTTATGACAGAATGAACTAGTATGTATATATTACTTGACAGACATGTTTAAATATATTGGTTTAGTTGGAAAATAGTTACAGATGAGTGAAGCAGTGAGATTGACATCTATGTCAACGTTATTAGTCTAAATTCTTTTTCATTTTAGTTTAGCGAATAATGGATATAAAAGGTGAACTAATTCGAGGATTGACGTCAAAGCCGAAATTTATTCCTGCGTGGTATCGGTATGACAAGCAGGGATCCGTGTACAATGATTTGTGCTTGAGTGAAAACCATCATTACTATCTACATAGGTCTGAGCTAAACATTCTTAATGGACATATCAATGTAAGTATTAAGCCGATCACAAATACAGATGTCTATTTAGCTTAAACAAGACCCGGTCATTATTGTGTTATGGATATAAAAGGCGAACTTGTTCGAGGATTGATGTCGAAACCGAAATACATTCCGTCTTGGTATCGGTATGACAAGCAGGGATCAGTGTACACTGATTTGTTTTAACCATCATTACTATCTACATAGGTCTGAGCTAAACATTCTTAATGAACATATCGATGTAAGTAGTACGCGTTATCAGCCGATCAATGTTTGGTTTGTTTGTTTTATGTGCATTTTACGTCGTTTTCAACATTATTTTAGTTAAATCACGGTGACAGTTCACTCATTCATGATTCCTTGGTTAACAAACCAGTACTGGGCTGGGATATGTGCCCTTGCCTAAGGGCACTCCACCATGACCATCGTGTCGCGAATGAAGATCGAACCCGGGACGCCCGGTTTCAAATCCCTATCAGCCGATTAAACTCTTGACTAACTATATAACGATACCTTACTCTTTAATCGCTGAATTACCTTGAGTAAAGTCTTCCAAGTGTAACATCGAGCAGCTCCATTTGTATTAAGGGTTTGTGAATGTTTAGTAAAGTTAAAGGCAAACGCGGAAAGAGTAAAGAAATGAGTCATCCCACGAGATATTGTGGTCTCTGCGTAAAGTATCGACGCGGATCAGCCTCAAATACTATCGATACAAGAAATCAGCCGTCCCACGAGATAACCAATATTGTGGTCTCTGCGTAAAGTATCGACCCGGATCAGCCTCAAATAATATCGATACAAGGACTTAAATATAGAAAGATATGCACTTGTATAAATATGTCACCTTAGAGAGAGATTTCCATGTATTTACTTTGCAGGATAATGTTTGCATTTACAATTTCAATACATACTCAGCGCTCTATCAACGTTTAGCACATTCACATATGCAGATGAGGGTAGACGCAGCTGGCGGCATTTGAGAACATTGCTTATTATGAGCATTTTCACCTTTTCACATAAACAGTTCTTAATAATTTATCTTCAATCTAATTGTAAAGAGAACACCTTATATTACCAAACTCCTAAAATCGATAGCTTAGCGTGTAACGATTATAAATGTATGTAATTCAAAAAGTGTTTAGAACTGTTCTGCACTAAGCCAACGAAATGATATCCAGGTATATCGGCCTTCATACCAAGAGACTGTTCAGTGCTCTAGATCTAAAATCCTTATTTGACCTCCAACACCTATTTTGTGTGTATTTTTGAGTACTCACAACATAGGTTCTCAGTGAGACTATCCGTTTGACTACTCACAACATAGGTTCTCAGTGAGATGATTTTTTTTTAGTACTCACAAAATAGGTTCTCAGTGAGACGATTCTTTTGAGTACCGACAACATAGGTTCTCAGTGAGACGATTCGTTTGAGTACCCACAACATAGGTTCTCAGTGAAACGATTCTTTTGAGTTATCACAACATAGGTTCTCAGTGAGACGATTTGTTTGAGTACTCACAACATAGGTGCTCAGTGAGACGATTATTTTGAGTACCCACAACATAGGTTATCAGTAAGATGATTTGTTTTGAGTACTTGCAACATAGGTTCTCAGTGAGACGATTATTTTGAGTACCCACAACATAGGTTCTCAGTAAGATGATTTGTTTTGAGTACTTGCAACATAGGTTCTCAGTGAGATGATTATTTTGAGTACCCACAACATAGGTGCTCAGTGAGACGATTATTTTGAGTACCCACAACATAGGTTATCAGTGAGACGATTCTTTTGAGTACCCACAACATAGGTGTTCAGTGAGATGATTATTTTGAGTACCCACAACATAGGTTCTCATTGAGATGATTCTTTTGAGTACCCACAACATAGGTTTTAATGAGTGCCAAGAGAGATATTATATTAATGCCGAGCGCGAGGGTAAACAACGTCAACAAAGTCAAGATATCATATAAGAAAGACCTCTTTACTCCTCCTTATCTAGTCCTCTGATACATGTTATTATTATTACAGGACATGGTCAAAGAGGCAGCCAATAAGTGTGTACTTGTTGATTTTGGTAGCGGAAACTCTGTGAAAACTCGATATTTCATTGATGCCTTGTTGAAGAAAAGAGAAACGTTAACTTACATTCCCGTCGATATTTCAACAGGTATTTTAATCATATAAAATAAATCAAACGTGTAAACACATGTGGCACCCAGGTCGTCGTCGCTTCTTCCATCAATGTGTTATGTTATTTCTTTGCTATTGCATTGCTGGTGCGGTGATAGAGCGTGTTCGATCCACGGCCGGGTCATACCAAAGGCTTTAGAAGTGGTAGTAATGGCTGCTCTCTTTGGTGCTCAGGGTTGCGGGTTGAGCGTTACGACTTCCTCGCTGGTGTTAGGATAAATGGACCAGAAGTACTAGTAACTTACCCAGTAAACGCTTTGATATAACTGAAAACTTGTTGAAAGCTGCGTAAAACACCACACAAACAATATTTCTTTGGTAATTAACGTGTATGAACAGGTTACCCTGCCACTAAGGTATAAGTCACAATGGTACTGACAGAGCTCAGAAGCTCAGTAGCGTTTTTCATGATCTAAAATCCTTATTTGACCTCCAAAACCTATGTCGTAGGAACTCAAAAGAATCGTCTCAGTGAGACGATTCTTTTGAGTAGTCACACGAAGGTTTTAATGAGTGCTAAGCAAGATAACATATAAGAAAGACCTATTTACTCCTCCTTATCTAGCACTCTGGGTACATGTATCCTGTTATGCCGAAATAATTCATTACATTTATATACGTATAGATTTAATTCCAGAATGATTTAATAGATAAACAAACGGATATACCCTATTTTTTCTTATCTTAACCACAGGTGCCAGTCTCGTTTAAAATCTAAAAATAGCATTTGTCTATATATTGTCAATATATAGTCAAATGCTATTTTTAGATTTTAAACGAGACTGGCACCTGTGTTCGATACCAGTCCAAAGAAACGTGTTCCAATTTTCATTCTATATTTCTTTCTTCTCCTATCGCTGATATTTTCCGATTGTCGTATTATCTGAAGCAGGACCAGTACTCAACAATTATATACGAACTCTGCTTCACGAAATATAAACTATTACTTACAAGAAACGTAGATCCAAATAAGTATAGATTTAATTCCAGAATGATTTATTAGAAAAACAAACACATGAGCCCAAATGTTTCTTGTCGAAACCAGTCCAAAAGACGTGTTACAATTGTCGATGTCTATTACGTCTTTTTGGACTGGATTCGAGGAGAACAAATTTGGCTCATCCGTTTGTTTTTCTAATAAATTATTCTGGAATTCAATCCATACTTATCTGGTTCTACGTTTCTTACAAATAGATGTCTTTCTTCTTCTATCTTCTTTCGCAGAACCAGTATTCACCAAACATTCTACACCAGCACTGCTTCACGAAAACAAAATATATTTTATTTACGATAAGTGTTGATTCTGATTGATATCCACTTTTGTTATTCTTTTATCGGCAGAATATTGCCCTAAATGATTTAAATATTTATTCAAAAAATCAAACTGACTTTTTCTCTTCCATTTAATATAATGTATTCCAACGTGATCCGCTTCTGGCTGTGGTTCAGAATGGACGATGTGACTGTGTACATATGTGTTCTGTTATAATCTTCAGAATTCATCAAGGAAGTATGCGACTCCCTTCAATTGAGTTATGGTGACAGGCTTATTATAGCACCCATATATGGAGACTACAACACCGCTATCGATGCATTTAGGTAAGACATGTAATTAAACGTTGTAATTCTAGATGATTTTTGTTACACAAAAACGTATATGGAGACTACGACACTGATATCGACTCATTTAGGTAAGACATATAATTAAATGTTGTAGATCTAGCTGACTTGTGTTACACAAAAACGTATATGGAGACTACGACACGGCTATCGATTCATTTAGGTAAGACGTGTAATTAAACGTTGTAATTCTAGCTGATTTGTGTTACACAAAAACATATATAGAGACTACGACACTGCTATCTACATGGCACTAATATCGACTCATTTAGGTAAGACATATAATTAAACGTTTTAGATCTAGCCGATTTGTGTTACACAAAAACATATATGGAGACTACGACACTGATATCGACTCATTAAGGTAAGACATATAATTAAACGTTGTATAACTAGCCGATTTGTGTTACACAAAATCGTATATGGAGACTACGACACTGATATCGACTCATTTAGGTAAGACATATAATTAAACATTGTAGATCTAGCCGATTTGTGATACACAAAAACATATATGGAGACTACGACACTGATATCGACTCATTAAGGTAAGACATATAATTAAACGTTGTAGATCTAGATGATTTATGTTACACAAAAACATATATGCAGACTACGACACTGCTTTCGACTCATTTAGGTAAGACATGTAATTAAACGTTGTAGATCTATCTGATTTGTGTTACACAAAAAGTTATATGGAGACTACGACACTGCTATCGACTCATTTAGGTAAGACATATAATTAAACGTTGTAGATCTAGCTGATTTGTATTACACAAAAACGTATATGGAGACTACGACACTGCTATCCACATGACACTAATATCGATTCATTTAGGTAAGACATATAATTAAACGTTGTAGATCTAGCTGATTTGTGTTACACAAAAACGTATATGGAGACTACGACACTGCTATCCACATGACACTAATATCGATTCATTTAGGTAAGACATATGATTAAACGTTGTAGATCTAGCTGAGTTGTGTTACACAACAAACATATATGGAGACTACGACACTGTTATCAACATGACACTGCTATCGACTCATGAAAGTAAGACATATAATTAAACGTTGTAGATCTAGCTGATTTGTGTTACACAACAAACATATATGGAGACTACGACATTGTCGCTGTACACATCTATGTAGGACATCTAACTCAGAGTTGCAGATCTAGATAAGTCTTTAGATTACAATACACCAAACGAATTCCTTTTTTGTTTCCATGTAAATCGACCAGTTTCAGTCCTCGATTGTCGCACTTTCTAGCGTTTCTCATGTAGAACACCATATATCATTGAAATGTGTTATCTCTAAGCTTTAAAACAATCCAAAGAAAATGGGGGATCATGCATTATACAAGACAGAATTCACCAGGCGAAAATGGTTACCATTATTTGGACCAATTCTGGCCCGGACAAAACCGATGTTAAGCATTCTTTACTTTCACTTTCAAACAAGGTCAAAATACTAAAAGGGATCAAATCAATCATTTCAAGTGCATCCTATACACGTTTACAATTATTTTAAACTCAAAGTCATATATGCAATGCATTCCGGTGATGGTATACACTCATTTCTATGCAAACAAAGGTTTTTTATGGACTATTTGGGTGTAGATCAACATGACTGTGGATGTATTTGGCGTAATTGACCTTTTAACAAGACACGCATATGGAGACTAAGCCACAGCAGTCGACTCATTTAGATATAACAGCTAACTTCAAGTCGTAGAACAAGGTGATAAGATAAAAGAAAGTTGTATATAAATATATACGTTGGGACTCAATCGGTATTCATAATACATTAAATGTTTTGGCATGTTTTTCTAAATTTCTAAAATGAACATATTACTCGAAACGAACCTTGCTTATGTAATGATTGCAACTGTAGTCTAAATAAAATGAACTCCTGTGCTAAGTGGATTAAAATAATTTAATAAACCGCAGGTTTTAATATGGTCTTGCTAAACCAAGGTGTCGAGTATTTATTCTGTTTTTTAAACAAAGATTTAATTATTATTTTCATCATCATCATCATCATGCAAGGCTCACACTAGGCTTAAGTTTTGGGGAGAAGTGACTTCTCCCTCCAGCATCATCAAAATGATTGCAGGGCTCTCACTAGGCTTAATGTTTTGGGAGAAGTGACTTCTCCCTCCAGCAGCATCAAAATGATTGCAGGGCTCTCACTAGGCTAAATATTTTGGGAGAAGTGACTTCTCCCTCCAGCATCATCAAAATAATTGCAGGGCTCTCACTAGGCTAAATTTTTTGTTCCAAGCCATTTAGGGAGATGTGTGTGTGTGTGTGTGGGGGGGGGGGGGACTTAAAGGAAAGTGATAATTCTTATGTCATTGATATGCGTGTCATAACTGGAACGTTTGGGATATACATCTATTTAAACAAAAAAGAATAATATTTAATTGATTTTAATGATTATGACAAAGCAAGGGTCGTTTGGGGAAAAGTTTATATATCTGATTTTAAAAATGTTGACAACCTGTAAAGCCTCGCTTTCAATATCAACACAAATTCCTGTCCGAAGAGGGGGACGAGTGGTTCGCCCGCGGAAAATGTCATAATCATAATTTGGCAGAAAAGCATAAAAGTCATCTTATCAATTTCAATCAAATCAGCCCTTTCAATGCTCTCAAATTCTGCTTAAGAGTCGCAATTTCAAAAAATCTCGGCAAAAATTGCGTTGACACCCGCCATTTTGGAATCTCGGAAAATACCTCTTCAGAATATATTGATGACGTTTTATTATTTAAATTCTTGCCAATCAAATTCAATATTCGGGAAGTAATCTTTTAAGAACGAGGCTACATACCTAGTGTCTTTTGATTGGTTAATGTAAATTAGTACGCCCCCCCCCCCCCCCACCCTGTTACAACATTATTATGTATCATATTAAAAATATATCCTGAAAATCTCTCTCTTTTTTAAGCCGTATATTTCATAAAAGTAAGAATCACTTTACAATAGTTTTTATACCATTCAATTGGTTGAAACATTTAAGGTTTAATTGGTTGATTGGACAATCGGTTCTACGTCATGGTGTGTTTTAAGCGATTAGACTCTTTTGCTTTAAATGGGTATACATAATCGGTTGTCAATTCCTGATTACGTAACTGTGTATAACAATAACTGATTTAACGTTCCCGACGTCTCTGAATATGACATATACGGTAAATAATACAAATTAAACAAATTAGACGTTTCCGACGTCTCTAAAGATGACATATACGGTTAATAATACAAACTGAACAAAGCTAACGTTTACTTTCCTTACAGGAAGATACAAGAGGACAAGCTTATTGTTTGGTTTGGAAGTATCCAGAACCTTTATCATGAGGAACAGATTGAAATACTACAACGTTTATCGGAAAACATGAACGGTTGGTTTAAGCGCTTCATCTTGTTGATTGCTATGAAGTATATCTGCGTATTGTATCGACCCAGATCAGCCTGCTGAATCTCTTTCACGATTTAATTCCCAAATCATGAAAACAATGTTTATTAAACTATATATTATATACCCGGCGATAATTTTCGTTTTTAAACGACAATACCCCTGTGCAGCTCATTTGTTTTAAGCTCAGATGCGGAGATCTGAATGACGTAATCTGCCAGTTTTGCAGTGACGTCACTACGTGCACACCGACAAATGTGTACATTGATTGAAATAAATGTGTCATGTCGATTCAAGCTCTTATTTGCGGATTTAAAAGTGCAATTGTGGATTATTTAACTGTTCATCGTGGAAATAAAGTGTTAAGTAGTGAAAACGGAGCTTAAAAGTGTTTATAAGAAATTAAAAAAAGTAGTTCCGAAAATCCGGCTAGTGAGCTATATCGCACACTAGGCGATATTGCTCAGTAGACAAAAAGCATGTTATAGGTTTTCACAAGTTGGGAAATCTCTATAATTTATCATTCAGTATATATATTATGTTATGTTATGTTTTATCATATTATATCATATTGTATTATATTGTATTATATTATATCATATTGTGTTGTGTTATATTAAATTGTATTGCATGGTAATCGTGTATATATACAGCGGTGATGAGGATATGATGTTACGTTTGAACAACACATTCTCCCTCTATGACACGACATTTTAACTCTTTCGAATGTATGTACTTGTAAATTGGTCAATGTGCTCCATTTGCTATGTCATTTGTAATGTTTATTTGTGTATTTTCTTTTTCTCACGGGTCATGTGGCCTATTGAACTTGTACTTGAAAAAAACTTCTCCTTGATATATTCACAGATACAGATCGTTTATTAATATCACTGGACATTACACAGGACGTGGAAGCTGTATATAACGCATATTTAGACACTATGGGTAAGTACAGTTTGGACAAGAATTGTCACAGAGAATGTAATGCTCGACTATTCGAGCAACCATTTAATTTAAAACTATTGGTGTATATATGAGCGGTACTCTGCAAAAATATACCGTAAGGTATTTGCAACCAGTGTAGATCCAGATCAGCCAACCAACCTGCTCAGTCTGATATGACTATACAGTTTGCCAATTAGTCATAGGAAAATGTATAAAAAGGTAAAAGGCTATTTGATAAAACGTCCAATATTTTTAAACATCGAATAATTTGCGTATAAACATAGAGTTACATGTCAGTAGAAGGTAGTTTGTAACTCTCTAGTGAATAGTTTGCGTTTAAACATAGAGGTACATGTCAGTAGAAGGTAGTTTGTAACTCTCCAGTGAATAGTTTGCGTTTAAACGTAGAGTTGCATATCAGTAGAACTCTCTAATGAATAGTTTGCGTTTAAACATAGAGTTATGTGTCAGTAGAAGGTAGTTTGTAACTCTCTAATGAATAGTTTGCGTTTGCGAAAACAGCAACAGCATATTAGGTAGGCATAGTTCCTTCATAGACAACAACTAACAGCAAAACATAATTATTCAATAACACATGAAACTTGAACATTATCATCATCTAGTCAATCATTTTTAAAATCGATATTTACGGCCAAAGAAGAGCTGTGTAATATGCTGTGAGGTTTTAGTTAAAATATACCTTTATTCCTGTAGGTCATTCTGAGAATTTTTATACAAACGCAATATATCGCCTGAACAGAGAGTATGGAGCGGACATAGACCTGACAAAATTCAAGTTGATTGGAGCTTTTCAGCGTACATTGAATCCTGTAGAAGTCAGCAAATTTACCGTGGGCTGGAGATCCATTGGAGAGCAGGATATTGCAATACGTGAGAAAACGGAATTTGATTACATGTTTTTAAGTCAAATACGTCCTGGTAAACTCTTTCTTTCAAACAGTGGATATATCATGTGATAATGTTCACTGTTTACTCTGTCTTTATCCCGCCTCTACGCGATATTTATACATGTAAGTACGGTCCTGCTTATATAACATGTCAGGGCTTGACCTTATACGGATCTCCGAATATCGACTTTTAGGTTAGAGACGGGTTTTAACTGAGGCATTCGTAAAAAGCGCGATTGTTAGATATTAAAGTTGTGTTTGGTATGCACTCAACATGGACCGCATAATTACGAGCAACAAAACCGACAATCTCTGTCTAAACATGTCTTGCACGAAAACCGATATACATTCACCCTTTCCCACATACAATGAATCTGCAGCAGACGATTTAGAAAAACATAGTGACAAAATCCTGAAAAATCTCCATAAAACATAACTTAATTGTTTAATAAAGTTGAAAACATTAACTATGTTTTCAAAAGTCGTCTACTGCTTATGCTTCAAAATACGTCTGCAGGTGGGAAAGGGTTAACAGTATAAAGCCAGCGCACTAATGTGTCAAATAATAAAATAAATCCAAAAATATAACGGAAACATTGGGTTTTTTTTAAGCTTTAATAATAAAGGCGACTATGTTTGAATTAAGTTTCGAATTTCCCTCTTTGGTAAGCCGTTACCACCTGCAGACGTATTTTGACGTAATAGAAGCAGACGACTTTTGAAATCATTGTGGCCAACGGTAACATTTCTCATGCTGAGTAATTTCTCCTTGACCACAATGTTTTCAACTTTATTTAACAATTAAATTGAATTAAGCTATCT
>JASEVX010000014.1:26924380-26953712 GCA_031761405.1 Serripes groenlandicus
CTCATGCTGAGTAATTTCTCCTTGACCACAATGTTTTCAACTTTATTTAACAATTAAATTGAATTAAGCTATCTTTTATAGAGATTGTTCAGGTTGTTGTCACTATTTTTTCAAAGTCGTCTGCTACAGATTCGTCGTTGTATGTGGGAAAGGGTTAATTATGACGTAATGGTTAACTCATGACGTAATACGCATCAACTTTTCAATAAATATCAGTAAATGGTGTTTGAACATGAATGCAAACTGCAAATCACAGAATATACTCAAAGAAATATTAATCAAATGTTGAGTTAGAGTAACACAAGTACGAACTATTTAAAGAATTACCACTCACAGTTTTGCTAAAATGTTTTATTTTAGTTTATACCGTATTCAACAGTATTGCAATTGAATTGTTTCATTTAAGTTTATACCGTGTTCAACAGTGTTGCAATTGAATTATTTTATTTGAGTTTATACCGTGTTCAACAACGTTGCAATTGGTTTGTTTTATCCGAGTTTATACCGTGTTCAACAGTTGGGGTTTTCAGCTGTAATCTAAAGGACTATGTCGAATTAAGCTTCGAATAACTCATGACGTAATGGTTAACTCATGACGTAATGATTAACTCATGACGTAATACGCATTAACTCATGACGTAATGGTTAACTCGTGACGTAATACGCATTAACTTTCCAATAAATATCAGTAAACGGTGTTTGAACATGGATACGACTAACGGGGTACACTTTTCCTACAATGTCTTCATGGTGGACTTACTCCGAGGTGAAAAATGCTTTTTCTATCAATACAACTTTTAATCTCATCACGGCGATATCTCTCTAGAACAGCTGGTTATTTTCACCTCCACTATATGGTGTTCTGGAGAGGTTCGGCAGCTGTAGTTCTAATGTTAGTTTTACATTTCCGTTTGTTACAGCTGGACTAAATCTGACACTTCATTTCTCGGACGGGGAATTTTTGAACCTGTATGAAAAGGATGGTATCAGCTGTAAATACACGATGGATCAAATAAGCAGTCTTGTACGCAGGGGAAATCATGTATTATGTGAACACTGGATCGACAAAGATCGGCATGCTGCATTCTGCTGCCTTGCGAAAACAAAAAACAATTCTTTCAGCGCCGAATTTCCTAACGTAGACTCATCCACGTTCAAAATAGTTTTAGAATAATTTGATAGCAAATAGACAAACAATGCTTATTTCAGGTACGAACCTGAATCTATATTGTTAGCAAAAACCTTAACGGTGAAGAAATACAGGGTCAGGGACACTATGTAGTATCGAGGGCTTGGCGTTTAACGGTTGTAACTAAAAACCTATTTTGAAATATCTAGTTTATGGGCAGTTTTGACCCTTTGTAAACAATGCAAATTTAGGTGCCATTGCTCAGAACGAGTAATGGCACCTAAATTTCCATTGTTTACCAAGAAAAGTTATGTAACGCTTATAAAGACTTCATGGCGAGGTGATTCTTGGTAACAAAAAATACCAATTTTAGTTACAACCGTTTGCCGCCAAGCCCTCGATATAGCGTCCCTGACAGGATCAATAAGAAAGAACTTAATTAAGTTATGTAATCAAATGCAATTGAAAGCGAATATCACTCATTACTCGTATGCCATTTTCTTAATAATGTATATTCAAAGTTCTTAAAACCTTAATTCTGGATGTGGCCAACCATAAACAAGTTTACAACACTTATGTCTTAAACTAATAAGTGGGAAGTATAACATATATTATTCTAATACAAGAATAAATGATGCCATCATAAATAAATAAACAATGCGTTTTAATACCACTCTTCATAGTTAGCTACAAGCCTGCTAAACACTATACATCACAGTATATTCTTTGTACTTTCGTATTTCGCTATTTGTAGTTTGTACATGCACATGCGTCTGAAATTCCATTACAAAAGAAAATGGGTAAAACATACAATACCTCATTAAAATACTTAAAAAAACTCTTTATATTGTCCATACGCTATGATAAAAATGATCGCAATTATAATTTTGGGAATCCCTCTCGTGTTACTATAAATAGCCCCTCTATACGGTCCATATAGTATAATAATAAGGACAAGGTGTGCAACGACGTTTTATTGTGTGTTTTTCCCCATTTTCTTCTCTAATGGAAATTCAGACGCCTGTGGTACATGATCAAATATGTTGTATCGTTCGTGTCATTTGAACTGTCACGTGATGTATATAATACAACGTCAGTTTACTATGCATGTCTATGTTAATTACAACGTCAGTTTACTATGCATGTCTTTGTTAATTACAACGTCAATTTACTAGTTATCCTGACACCAGCCAGTCAGTCGTAATGATAGCCCCGCAAACCTGAGCGCCAACGAGGGCAGCCTTTACTATCATTTTTGAAGTCTTTGGTAAGACCAGGCCAGGATCGAACCAGTGACCTCCCGCACCCAAAGAATATGAATGTAGTTTTAGTGGAACTTTACTTTTGCCCAGGCTACAGAGCTCTCATTCATGATATTTTGGTGACAAACAAGGTGTAGACTATTAAATGTTCCATAGCCACCGGCACATCACCATGGTCGACGTGAGTAAGGAGCGAACCTGGGACACACAGGCCTAAATCCCCGACTTCCACTAAAACAAGAGATGTTTGTCAAAAACTGTGTCCCCTTTTTGACCTTTGAATGGACGACATCAAAAACAATAAGAGCCATCTACATGTACTGATCATGTCCACTCTTCCTGTCAAGTTAGGGTACTCTAGGTCCTAGCAATATCAAGATATTAATCAAACAAGCCTTGGTCTACAAATGGACTGATCAACACATGTGAAGCGATATAACTCCTCTTCGTCATAGGGGAGCATACGTATAACAATTGAGCCGTCCCGCGAGAAAACCAACAGTGTGGTCGTAAAGTATCGGCCCGGATCAGCCTAAGCATGCCACGCAGGCGTACCCGGATAGACAGTTTTTACCTCCTGTGGATTTTCTGTTTCAGGAATCATTACTCTATACCTCTATCCCCCTGAGACAGAATGTGTCGACTCGGATCAGTCTGCGCGGACTTCGCAGGCTGATCTAGATCGATACATTACGCAGAGACCATAATGTTGGTTTTCTCGCGGGACGGCTCATATGTCATTTGTTTGTACAATATCTGGTACATCAAAAAAGGACGACTATTTTACTAATAATATTTATTATAAATTGTAACATTGTCATCTCAATCAGATAAATGAAGTAATTTCGTTAGATCTTGTCCACATACAACAACTCTGCAGCAGACGAATTTAAAATCATCGAGGCAAAACTATGGTAAATTTCTTTTAAATGAAAGTTTAATTATTCAATCCAGTTGAAAACATTATGACAAAAGGAGAAATTGTTCATTATGAGCAATTTCTCCTTAAGTCACAAAGTTTTCAAACGAGTTCTGCTGCAGGGGACAAGGGCTAATATCAGATCACTTGATTCCACTACAGTTGTGTCATGATGAATTGAAATCAAATGTAGCGTAGAACTGTATCTAACTTTAATTAGATATGAACCCTTTCCCACATGCAATGCTTTTTTGATAAAACTTCAGCAGACAAATTTTGCAAGCATTGTGTCACAATGTTTTCAATACTTTTTAATAATTATACTTTCCTGTTTAGAAAGATTTTCAATATCATTGCCTGTTTTAAAATGAAACCCTTTTTATAAATCTGCAGCAGACGACTTTGAAAAACATCTAAACAATAACATAGAAAGTCTCTATGAATTAATGTATAATAACCAACAAAAATATGAAAAGTTTGGGCAAAAAAATCATTGCTCGTTTTTAGAAGTTTCATCTTTTGTCAGAATATTTTCATAAGTCATTTGCAGCAGACGTGACTGAAGGAGTCTTTATGTGGGAAAGGTAAATTGGAGATATTGGCACATCATATAAACCTGAATCGTACAAGTGATACACACACAAACACACACACACACACACACAAACATAAAACATTCCTAAAGCTTCCGGTATATATTGCTAGTCTGGAGTACCTTCCCCTTATTACAATCATAGGAAGTCAGGAACCAGACTAGTATATTGCTGGATAAGGTTAGACTCGCTGGTACCCTGCCATAATCTGCACTTGAATATCGATAATGACAGCATGGATGTAGATGAGAGGTTTAAGTAACTAGATTGCTTCCTGAAATATCACCCGTCCCAACTTTTGTAGCAAGTAAAAGGTAAAAAGAATTGAAACATATGACAATAGCAAGGATATTTTCATAAAATTTAAACATTCTTCTATTCCAATAAATAAAAATATTCAAAAACAATACACTTTTTATTAATATTGTATACTCATAATAATATCAGTCTATTAATTTCAGCACAATATTCTTAAAACTAAATAATCATAATATCGGTCATTATTCAAATTACGGATTTATTTCCATTTTCGAAAAGTTAACCCTTTCCCTCATATAGACGCTTTCTGAAGCCTCTGCAGCAGACGGCTTTTTGAAAACATTGCGACAAAAGAATAAATTGCTCAAAACGAGCAATTTCTCCTTTTGCCACAATGTTTTCCTCTTTTAGTCAAAGGTTATCCATTCAATTATAGAGATTTTCTAATTTATTGACAAAATATGTTGAAGTCGTCTGCTGCAGAATTGTTGTATGAGGGAAAGGGTTAAAATTTACGAATGTGTATGTTTTATACATATACCTAATTTCCCAGAAATAACCGTTTTTGAGTTTTGTCTAAAGTTAAGTTTTCGGAATATGTATGTCTTGTACATGTGCCACAAATGACTGCCATGTTTTTGTTTGTTACAAAACGTAAATTCTTTTTTTTACAATTTCGTTTCTCCGCTCGATATTTGAACCCTTTCCCTCATATAGACGCTTTCTGACGCCACTGCAACAGACGACTTTTTGTAAACATGGCGACCCATTAAAAAATTGCTCCAAACGAGCAATTTCTACTTTTGTCAACATGTTTTCAACTATATTCAATTATTGTACTTTCATTTAAAGGGAGTTTCCAAACAATTTTCGGTATGTTTTCAAAGTCGTCTGCTGCAGATTTGCTTTATGTGGGAAAGGGTTAAGCAGATGACGTGTGTACAAGGGGAGCTGCTCATCCCTCTTATCTATGTTCTTGGTATTACTGAACGACATTGACCTGATAGTGACCTTTTGATACAAATAATACATGATAGAGTATTTGAATTTTCTTCAAATTAACATGATTGTTTCATCTTTCCCTTTTACCACATACAACAAATCTGCTCAAGACGACTTCGGAAACATTGAGTCAAAATATAAAAAATCCTTATAAAGGAGGGTATATTTACTGAAAAAAGTTGAGAACATTATGGCAATAGGAGAAATTTATTGTTATTAGCAATTTCTTCTTTTGTCTGAATGTTTCCAAAAGTCGTCTGCTGCAGAGGCCTCAGAAAGTGTCTATATGTGGGATAGGGTTAACCCATTGTGTTTATTTTCTTAAAACAAAACATAAATGTGATGAAATTGCATTTTAGTATTAACCGTTTCCCTGATACAGACAACATGTGATGCCATTGCAGCAGAATTTTTTTGAAAACAGTGTAGCAAAAGGGAAAATTGCTTATAATGAGCAATTATCTCCTTTAATCACAATGTTTTCAACGCTATTCAATAATTATTCTCTTTTTCTGAAAGTTTCCAAAAATATGCCTATATATTTTCAAAGTCGTCTGCTACAGATTTGCTGTATGTGGGAAGTGGTTTTAAAAATAGTACAACATAGGTTAACCCTTTACCTCATATAGATGCTTTCTGATACCTCTGCAGCAGACAGGTTTTTGAAAACTTAGCGACAAAAGAGCAATTTCTCCTTTTGTCACCATGTTTTAAACTCTATTCATTTATTGTACTTTCACTTAAAGGGAGTTTCACATTTTGTTTTGGATATATTTTCAAAGTCGTCTGCTGCAGATTTGTTGTATCCTGAAATTAGAAAAAAACCTATGAAAACATTCATCCTATTCAACTTTGCACTCATAATCTGACTTATGATTGGTCAATTACGAAAAGTATAATTATTTTTGACCAATCAGACGCACGGGTACAAAAAGGGCTGAGCACAGATTATACTTAAATAGTTTTGAAGCCATGTCACTATCGTTGAGTTATAGACCGAATGAAAAGAGTCAGTATTTACACGTCATCACATACTAATAGAACAACTTCAAACCTGTTTATAGTCATATAAGATTGTGCGGTACTGACTAATCAAATCAGAATAAAATAGCATCTGCCCGTCGCTCTTTTTTTGAGAACAGTCAAAAAAAGAGAAGTTTCAGTTTACCCTTTTCCACATACAAAACAGCTGCAACTACTTTGCTAAATATCTTGGTAAAAAAAACCGGTAAAGCCCTATAAATAATATAAATAAAAGTTTAATCATTGAATAGATTAGAAAAATATTGATACAAAAGGAGAAAAATGCTCAAGATGAGAATTTTTTTTCTTTTGAAATAATGTGTTCAAAGGTAATCTGATGCAGATGATAATCAAACTGTGTCTGCATGTTGGAAAGGGTTCAGGGTAAACATTTAAGTACAACTCTTTAACCCTTTCCCTCATACGATAATTCTGCAGCAGACGACTTTGAAAATATTTTGTCAGATGGATAACCTATGACTAAAAGTGGGAAACATTGTGACAAAAGGAGAAATTGCACGTTCTGTGCAATTTCTTCTTTTGTTACTATGTTTTCAAAACGCCGTCTGCTTTAACCCTTTCCCTCATACGACAATTCTGCAGCAGACGACTTTGAAAATATTTTGTCAAAAAATGTCAACAAATATAATTGAATGAATAACCTATGACTAAAAGTGGGAAACATTGTGGACAAAAGGAGAAATTGCTCGTTTTGAGCAATTTCTACTTTTGTCATGTTGTTTTGAAAAAGCTGTCTGCCGCAGAGGCGTCAGAAGGAAATGGTTAATTAACCCTTTCCCACATACAGCAGATAACTTTGAAATCATCGTGGGAAAAATTATGGAAAATCCTTATGATTGAACACTTAATTTTAGAATAGAGTTTTAAAAACATTGTTGCAAAAAAGCAGAAAGTTCCCACTATGTTTCCACAAGTCCTCTGCTGAAGAGGTGTCAGAGAGCGTTTATATGTGGGAAAGGGTTCATAAAAGAACTGTCAGGTTTACTATCTATTTAGAGGTGTCAGAAAGCATCCATATGTGGGAAATGGTTCATACAAGAACTGTCATGTTTACTATTTGTAATGGAATGACAGCAATTTCTATTATAACGGTATATAATGAAGGAAGATAATTAATAATAAATGCAATAACAGTTACGGTTCTTACACTGTAAATACAAGTAATACATACTTCTGGTAGTTATTTTTGAGTACATTCAAAACCCTTTCCCACTTGCAAATGCATTGTGATTCATTGTGATGCATCTGTAATTGAACTTTTCAAAACAGTGACAAAAGGAGAAATTGCTCATAATGATTATTAATTCCTTTTAATCCATTAGTGTTTACTTCACATGACTTTTCAAAGGTCGTATGCATTACAATCGTCAGACGAACAATTTCAACCATCTAGAAAACTGTAAGATTTTTATTGAAAATGAAAATGAAAATGAAAATTGAAAATAGTTGAAAATATTGCAATAAAAGGTGAAATTGCTCTTTCTGAGCAATTTCACCTTTTATTGCAATGTTTTCAAAAGTCATGTGACATGGCAGGAGTCAAATGTCGTATGTGTGAAGTAATGGGTTAAAACAACGACTTCAATGTTTTCACCTCAATCTAACAAATATACTTTCACTAAAGAAGAGTTTCAATATTTTTGCAGAGACGTTTCATAATCTGTCCTGTACTGATTTGTTGTATGTGGGAAAGGGTTAACGGATATAAAAAATATACCATCATATAGATAAAAAAAAAAAGTTTATCATTTTGCAATAACGCACATACATACAGACGCTTTCTGAATGAAGCCTCTGCATCAGACAAATGTTGAACACATTTTGAAATTTTGGAGAAAGGAAAAATTGCTCATAATGAGAAATTTCTTCTTTTTCAGAATGTTTTCAAATATATTCAATAACAAAATTTAAATTAACAAATTTTTATTATATTTTTGTCCAGATTATTTCAAAATCGTCTGCTGCAGTTTTGCCGTTTGTGGGAAAAGTTTAAATCTACATCAATAAGTTATAATATCAAGCAAGAAATGCATGTGAACGAAGCAAACCAATAGGCAGCAAACAAATCATGTGAGCCATCCCGCAAGAGAACCAACATTGTGGACTCTGCGTAAAGTATCGACCCTGATCAGCCTAAGCATGCCACGCAGGCTTACCCGGATACACAGTTTTCGCCTCCTGTGGATTTTCTGTATCAGGAATCATTACCCTATACCTCTATCCCCCTGAGACAGAATGCGTCGGCCTGGATTAGCCTGCGTGGACTGTGCAGACCGTCCTGAATCGATACATTATGCAGAGGCCATCATGTTGGTTTTTATCGCGAGACAGCTCATATATTGCACAATCTATAATTATTTAAATTACCTGTTTCCCACATACAGCAAATATGCCAGACATCTTTGAAAAACTTCAAGGCAAATATCTGATAAAAACACATAATTTCCAAAGAAAAGATTGCTCATCATGAGCAAAAGTTGTCTGCTGCAGATGCACCAAAGAGAGTCTGCAAGTGGGAAAGGGTTTAAATTGTCAAAGTATAAGGGCATTAACTACACTTTGAATAATCCAACAGCAATCAGCTTTAAAATTAAACTGTATCTTGTCTTATACATGTACAATTACCCACTTAAAATCATTGAAATATCTACATGTGTTGCAAAGAAAGCAAGAGTGCCGCAGAGCGATCTACAACGCTTGTCCCAGTCGAAAAATGGGCATTACTAAATAATTATAATAACCGGACTTATGTGACTTGGTATATTCTAGTCATTATTTCTAGGAATATGACTTGTGTACCAAGTTTTATTTGAAAAAATATTGAACGTTTTTGAATTATGAAGTAAGGTTGAAAGTTTGTGACGATACAGATAACGACTATGCCAAGGGTATCACAATAACCCGACTTTTTTCTTAGAAAAACAGACAAGCTCATAAATGGGAACCAGATATGACAGAAGGACAGCAGAGGGAGACCCTTTTCCACATATAACAAACCTGCAGCAGAAGACTTTCGAAACTGTTAATGATAGTATACTTAACTAATAGAGGTGTAAACATTGTGGCAAAAGGGGAAAATGCTCACCTTTTGTCACAATGTTTACAAAAGCCGTCTGCTGTAGATGCGTCAGGTAGGAAATGGAAGGGTAACGATCATTAAAGACATTTTAACCATATTTTCAGTAAATATTGTCGCATAGAATGTTTGCTAAATCAAAAATCATAAAATGCCGTTTTAAGTGACTGCTACATGTCTTGAAGTTTTCTAAAATGTTACTAACATAAAAGAAGTTCATCTTTACATGTTTGAAAGAGAAAACAACCAAAAATGCAAATTCATTAAGAGCACTACCGAGCGAACGCAAACGCTCATTCTGTCTTTAACTAAGTCGACAAAGGGGCATAACTGAATAATTATTAAAGCCACAGTTATGTTACTTGGTATAGACATGCTTATTGTTTCTAGGAACATGTCTAGCTAGTTTCATTTGAGAACAAAAAATTGAAGTAAGATTAACCCTTTCCTTCATATAGACGCTTTCTGACGCCTCCACAGCAGACAGCTTTTTGAAAACATAGTGACAAAAGAAGAAATTGCTCAAAACGAGCAATTTCTTCTTTTGACACAATGTTTTCCACTTTCAGTCATAGCTTATCCATTCAATTATAGAGATTTTTCTATTTTTTGACAAAACATGTTCAAAGTCGTCTGCTGCAGAATTGTCGTATGAGGGAAAGGTTTAAAGTTTTGCGACGAAGCAGACGCTGATGGGTATCACAATGGCCTGACTTTCTACTTTGAAAAACAGACAAGCTAAATATTGGGAACAAGAAAGCCCTACATAAGGGGCATTTTGCATGTTCTAAAATCATTATTTGACCCTCTAACTCTATGTTGTGGGTACTCAAAAGAATCGTCTCAGTGAGACGATTCTTTTGAGTACCCACAATATAGGGGTTTCTTTTATAATAAGGGGAAATTTGTGGGAAAAAGAGCCAAGTACCCCTCCTTATCCGGACCTCTGGTTAAAACCTTCACTGTGGTTGCACTAGGGCAACAAAGAGGGAACAGTGCATGCACCAAAATGTGGACGAGTATAACCATTGCTAGATTATTTATTTTATTGGCGTTTTTACAACCTTTTCAACAGTCTTTTCAGTTTCATTAATCCATCATGCAAAGCCGATACACCAGTACAAGCCTAGGAAATGCGCATTACCATGAAAGCTGAGAGAGAGTAAGAAAATACTGAAATTTTGCATTTCCTTACCAAGAATACATTATAAATCTACATACATCATATTATCGTGATTATGACTAAAGCTAATCACATTTATACCATGTAAACGTCGTAAACTTTTATAATGAAAGAAACCCAATTGTTTCAGATGTCTTTGCCTGCTTCAATAAACTTCTTGAAAATAATGTAAGATATAGGGTATAACAACAACGAAACAAGGTATTTAGAGCTCTAGATAACCTTTTCCCTCATACGACAATTCTGCAGCAGACGACTTTGAACTTAATTTGTCAAAACATAGAAAATCTCCATTGTTGAATGGATAACCTATGACAAAAAGTGGAAAACATTGTGGCAAAAAGGGAAATTGCACGTTTTGTGCAATTTCTTCTTTTGTCACTATGTTTTCAAAAAGCCGTCTGCTGCAGAGGGGTCAGAAAGCGTTTATAAGAGGGAAATGGATAAGGGGCTTTCTGCATGTTCTAAAATCCTTATTTGACCATCTAACCCTATGTTGTGGCTGCTTCCATAAAACTCTTGAAATGAAAGTAAGATATGAGATATAGCCACAAAAACAAGGTTTTATACTGTAACACAGCTTATCTATTTTTTATGGTTGCATATTTCTGCCGTAAGAAAAACCTGTTAACTTTTGTACAACATTAACAGGTTATCTAGTTCAGATCTGTGAATTCCACTTAATAATAACATAATAACTGGTTAACTAGATAACCTCGAGTGTTGTGTACAGTACAGAATGAAAAGGCAGTTCTGGGCAGGGCACTTTCAAGCCTGTTTTTAGTCTTATGTTACGTAAATATTAACTAAGTGGTAACACAAATTTTTTCTGGTTAATGAATGAATATGTTACTTATTAAATGGAATTCGCAAACCTTAACTAGATACAAAACGTTACATAACGGGTTATCTTATGGCAGTTATATGCAACCATAATTATTGGAAAGAGTGACCTTGTTCCATACCCAAATGACCCCACCGGCTTTATTTTAGTGAAATCTACTTTTACACTACCTCAAATCTAAAGAAATTTATTGAGCAGAAACAAAAGTTTAACCCTTTCGCACCTATAAATCGGCAAGAGAATAATGTGTTCTTTTTTTTATCATTCAAAGCTCTTCTCCTCAACCCTTTCCCACATACATAAATCTGCAGCAGAAGACTTCGAAAATATATTGACAAAAACATGGTTTTATTATTAAAAAAAGTTGTTTTGAGCAATTTCTCCTTTTGTCATAGTGTTTTTAAAAGTCGTCTGCAGCAGAGGCGTCAAAAGGTGTCTTTATGTGGGAAAGGGTTAAGTGAACAGTGTAAACTATTACTTATTGAAAGTTCCCTCCCTTATGTGAACTGGGTGAACTTTTGCTCATCCAAAGTTTTCTCCCTTGGGTGGACTGTCTACAATAGTTTTGAGACTTTTATGGAGTTCATGAAAAATGATCCTTGTTTGAGGGTTATGGTCCCAGCATTTCAGCGTTAGTTGGTAGACAGAGTCAGGTGTGTTTGCAGGGGCTGGCAACCGGTAACCTGTAACAGAAACATTAATGTTTGAAGGAACTGCGTCTCCTGCAAAAACCATCAGTAAGTGAAATTGTGACATACAGTGGACAAACAGACAGATAGCAGACAAATGATCCCTGACAGCAGATGGACAGAACTAGAGCGCCGCAAGCGAACGCCAGTCTGGGTTTTTGGAATAATTATTAAAGCCAGATTTATGTGACTTGGTATAGACATGCGTATAGTTCCTAGTAACATGTGTACCAAGTTTCATTTGAAAATGTTAGTTACCAAAGCATCAGTAAATGAAAGCGTGACAAACAGACAACCACTCAGACCTGATGAAATGATCCAACCCTGATCAATGAGTTTTTTTATTGATTGTTTTTTTATGCCGCTTTCAAAAACAATTCAGTTACATCACAGTTTTCCTGGGTGAGTTACCATTACTACGGGTCAATCTATCCTGACAGCGGCAAGTCAGACGCCCCACAACCTAGAGCGCCAAGGAGGGCAGCCAGTAGACAAACAGACAGATGGGAGAGAAATGATCCACCCTAACGAAAGTGTTATGCTCATCATAAAAATTTTAACTTTGGCCACAACGTTTTTTAAGTCATCTGCCGCTATTGCATCTGCATTTAAGAGAGGGTTAATTTAGGGACATTTGTGTCTTCTGTCAATAAATGATGACCAAGAGCTGATGGCCTGAACAAATGCGCCGCGAGCAGACGCCACACTCATCTGCTTTTTTCGAGTATTTAGGTTCTGATTTAAATGAGATTGGCTGGGCTATAAATGATACCTTGTTCTACACTTTCTCTAGCTATTGCATTAGTCCAGCCTGGGTAAGGTGTTTGTCCGTTGGAGAATATTTCCCACATCAGAATGCCGTAACTCCATACATCACAAGCTATTGTGTATTTACCTGAAATGTAGAATTTGTATGTGAGCCATGCTAAAGGAACATTAACCTTAACCATTTCCAACATATAGCCAATCAGTAGCAGGCGACTAAGTAAAACATTAACCCTTTCCCTCATATAGACGCTTTCTGATGCCTCTGCAGCAGACGGCTTTTTGAAAACATAGTGACACAAGAAGAAATTGCACAGAACGTGCAATTTCTCCTTTTGCCACAATGTTTTCCACTTTTTGTCATAGGTTATCCATTCAATTATAGAGATTTTCTATGTTTTGACAAAATACGTTCAAAGTCGTCTGCTGCAGAATTGTCGTATGAGGGAAAGGGTTAAGTATCAAACACAGAAATTCTATAAATGAAATAACAGTTACTGAGTAAAGTAACTCCATACATCATCACAAGCTATCGAGTATTTAATTGAATAGTAGAATCGGAGAAGGGGAGACATAATTACTGAATAACTCCATACATCACAAGCTATCGTGTATTTACCTGAAAATTAAATGTGAGCCATGCTACAAAAAAATTAACTTTAACCACATAAAACAAATCTGCAGCAGACGACTTTGAAAACATAGTGACAAAAAACTTAAAAATCTCCTTAATTATTAAGAGAGCGGGGGGGTAAGCATTACGACCGACTGATTGGTGACAAAATAAATGGACCAGTAGTACTGGTAACCTAAGAAGGAAACGCCGTGATATAACAGGAATATTGTTGAAAGCGGCAAAAACACCAAACAATCAACATTCAATGTTTGTTAAGCCCTGAACCAATTTTGTGAAACCTGTGGCACCACTAACGAGCCAGATCAGCCAACTGATATGTGCCATCTGACCAGTCTATTCAACTCAACATTTCCATCTTGATGTTCCTAGAACTCAGCTTGGCTATGGACTCTCCGTGATGCAAGCTGGACAAGTTCATTTTTAATAATTCAGTAACAAAAAGATATAACTTTGGGAAACAGATATTAGAGTGTATTATAAAATTCCATCTGTCTGTAAAAAATAACAAGAGGGCCATGATGGCCCTGGATCGCTCACCTTAATTATACAATGTACTGCAATGCAAAACACATCAAGACAATTATTCTGAATGCAACCTCCACAGTGTTAACAATATTTTCCTTCATTCGGCCTAGTGATCTATATGTTTTTACCTGATATGACCCATATTCCAACATGGACTAGATATCATCAAGACAACATTCTGACAAAGTTTCGACTTGCTCAAAGTAAAAATGCGGCCTCCGGAGTTTGAACAATATTTTCCTTTTTTGACCTAGTTTCTGATCCAATATGACCCATATTCGAACTTGACCTAGATATAATTCAGACAAACATTCTGACCAAATTTCAAGCTGCTGAAGCAAACAATGCGGCATCAAAAGTGTTCACAAGATTTTCCTTCAATTTGATCTAGTGACCTAGTTTTTGACCCAGCATGACCCATATTCGAACTTGGCCTACATATCATCAAGAAAAACATTCTGATAAAGTTTTATCATGCTGAAATTAAAAATGCAGTATCCAGAGTGTTAACAATATTACCCTTCAATTTGGCCTAGTGACCTAGTTTTTAACCCGGCATGACCCATATCCGAACTTGGCCTAGATATCATTTAGACAAACATTCTGACCAAATTTCAAGCTGCTGAAGCAAAACATGCGGCATCCAAAGTGTTAACAAGATTTTCCTTCAATTTGACCTAGTGACCTAGTTTTTGACTCGGCATGACCCATATTCGAACTTGGCCTAGATATCATCAAGAACAACATTCTGACCAAATTTCAAGCCGCTGAAGCAAAACATGCGGCTTCTACAGAGTTAACAAGATTTTCCCTCAATTTGGCCATATTTGAACTTGAACTAGATATCTTTAAGACAAACATTCTGACAAAATTTCAAGCTGCTGAAGCAAAAAATGCGGCATCCAAAGTGTAAACAAGATTTTCCCTCAATTTGGCCTAGTGACCTAGTTTCTGACCCAATATGGCCCATATTTGAACTTGACCTAGATATCTTTAAGACAAACATTTTGACAAAATTTCAAACTGCTAAAGCAAAAATTGCGGCCTCTGGAGTGTTAACGAGATTTTCCTTCAATTTGACCTAGTGACCTACCTTTTGACCCGACGTGACCCATGTTCGAACTTGACCTACATATCATCAAGACAAACATTCTGATAAAGTTTCAACATGCTCAAGTTGAAAATGTGGCCTCCAGAGTGTTAACAAGATTTCCCTTCAATTCGACCTAGTGACCTAGTTTTTGACCTCATATGGCCCAGTTTCGAACTTGTCCAAGATTTTATGGAGATGAACGTTCTTATAAACTTTCATGAAGATTGGATGCAAAATGTAGCCCGTAAAAACAGTCAAACCTGTGCTAAAGACCACCTTTGTTCAGCAATTCCGAGTCTATAGAAACCACATCTTTAATTTCTCAATTATTAATTTTCTATATAAAATAAATGACTCTGCAATTAAAGACCACATGACCAGATTGTTCTCTTCCCATGGGTGGTATTTTAACCCTTTCCCTCATATAGACGCTTTCTGAAGCCTCTGCAGCAGACGGCTTTTTGAAAACATAGTGACAAAAGAAGAAATTGCTCAAAACGAGCAATTTCTCCTTTTGCCGCAATGTTTTCCACTTTTATCATCCATTCAATTATAGAGATTTTCCATTTGTTGTCAAAATATGTTCAAAGTCTTCTGCTGCAAAAGGGTTGACGCAGGTTGGACTGTATATGATTCACTCCATCTAGTAACGCACCATAATTTAAGGCCTCGGGCGCCGTCCATTTTATAGGTATTTGTTTCATCCCATCAGACACTGTATATTCCTCTTCCTCCCGGGACATCCCAAAGTCAGATATTTTAACATGGTTGCCGTTACCTACTAGACAATTCCGGGCTGCTAAGTCCCTAAAATATGAAAAAACGAGCAATTCCTCCTTTTGCCACAATGTTTTCCACTTTTAGTCATAGGTAATCCATTCAATTATAGAGATTTTCTATTTTTTGACAAAATATGTTCAAAGTCATCTGCTGCAAAATTGTCGTACGAGGGAAAGGGTTATTATAGTATTTTCATTTTTATATTTATTATATAAAATCAAACGGCTCATTATATACTTTAATGCACCTTCTGGAGAAAAAATACTGAAAGTGCAGCAGCTTAAGCTTTTCCCTCATACGATAAAGTTTTCATTATAAGCATATGAGTGAAACAAAACCTTCTTCGTGGTGGCCATGTTTCCAGGATGAATTGGCAGATGAATATTTCTCAAAATAAATTTTGAAATTGAATTAGTAATTTCAGATTTGAACTGATAGAAGTTTATGTGCTCCAGTAAACTAAAAACATATTTAACCATTTCCAACCTGCAGTAGCAGCAGACGACTTTTGAAAACATCGTGGACGAAGGTGAAATTGCTCATGTTGATCAATTTCTCCTTTGGCCACAATGTTTTCCACTTTATTTAACAATTAAGCAATCTTTTATGTAGATTTTTCAGGTTTTTCAAAGTCGTCTGCTGCAGATTTGTTGTATGTGGGAAAGGGTTAACCTGAAACAAGTATGTATACTGTTATTAAGCTTCTACACCATTGGCAACAGTCTTTCAAATTTTTTATACCGTTATTACACTTATACATGGTCCAAGTCTTTACCAAACCAGACCTTCACATTGCTGCAGTAGCAAATGCTCATAGAGATCTGATGAATGCCTGTTGCAAGTTGTCTCAGATTAAAATTTGCGTCAGCCAATCAAATTGTTAGGTATTAACAGGGGAGATAACCCTTGTAAAGCAACAAAATAGACAAGGAGTCATTGCCGATAACCCTTATAAATCAACAAAATATACAATGAGTGATTGCCAAGTATTCGGAATGCATAGGATATTAAAATGTAAAGGGTCAATTTGAGACAAACTTTTTTATGGGGTTGTCAGATCCAATATATTTACAGCGAAGTAATAGTATCTAGAGCTCTGCCATACCATTTACAACTGATTCACTAACCTGTGTATACAACTATTATCTGAAAGGTACGACATTCCACACGCTGCGTCCACGCACATCTGTGTTGCTTTTAATCTCGACTGTTTTTTACCTTCCTTCCGTAAAAATGACAGTAAGGCACCTCCTGTAAAAGCAAATTATTCATCAAGTACACTTACACCTATCATTTGTTATTTGGATACAATAGCTCTGTATGTTTCAATGGTGGCTACCGATCCAGGGGTTGTTAGGTTATACAGTCCAACCTGTGTTTAAAGACCAACCATGGGAAGAGAACAATCTGGTCTTTGTTCACAGGTGGTCTTTCATTGTAGGGTCATTTATGCAGAATTTGAGTAATTGGGAAATTAGAAGTGAGGTCTCTTTAGACAGGGAATTGCTAAATAAAGGTGGTTTTTAGCACAGGTTTGACTGTTTTTCAAAAGTACCTATTGTTGTTGAATAAGTGATCATTATAAACAAGAGCACCGCGTACGGCACAGACGCTCGACTGATAGAAAACAGAAAAGAAGCTGAGCTGAACAAAAAACCTTAACCAGACGACCACGCCGTATACGCCGCCGCCGTATACGCCGCCGCCGCTGACGACGCCAGGGTCATGACAATAGCTCTCGTTTTTTCAAAAGTCGAGGTAAAAAGAGACAAGATCCTTTCATTAGTAATAATCAGTATATAAATATTGCATGGCTTCCAGTGTGACAGTATATAAATATTGCATGGCTTCCAGTGTGACAGTATATAAATATTGCATGGCTTCCAATGTGACAGTATATAAATATTGCATGGCTTCCAGTGTGACTGTATATAAATATTGTATGGTTTCCAGTGTGACAGTATATAAATATTGCATGGCTTCCAGTGTGACAGTACATATTGTCAACATTCGGGTAAAAAACTGTTAACCTCGGGTAACAGTATTTTCCTCATGTTGACAATATGTACTGTCACACTGGAATCCATGCAATATTTTATTTTATTATACCGAACAAAATTACACTTTTATTCAATTTATTCTGTACTTTTGTAATGGAGATGAACATGGGTAGATCTACTACAATGTAACACACTCATATGAATATACCGGTTAACAGTATACTGTTACAAGGCAAGCGCGTATAAAAGGTGACGTTATTGTTTGAAATGACGTCATGCACGTGCATAACCAACATTTTAAAGCGCGTGCCATGTAACAGTATACTGTTAACCGGTCAAAAACGTACTGTTAGCATGAGACAGTAAGAAATTGCCCATTATGAGAATTTAACATTACAAAGTCACGTGAGGTATAATAATATACTTTATATGTAGACATTTTCCAGTTTCAAAGCGATAACTTCGGGAAAATTAGTACAATAAACGACTAAATCACAATACTTAATACCAGAAATGCAATACATACACCAAAACTGCATAAGTGATGCCTTCATCTAATTGATCGCAACTACATAACACTAAAGACATTTTCTTAAATAATAATAATAAAGACTTTATTGATAGAGGCTGCACAGTTGGGCATGCTTAGTCTTCCCTGTGGGCCTCCGTTAAAGCATTTACAAATACATATAAGGTATCATACACATATTTATATTGACAAATGATGCATTCAAGATACCAGCACTGTTTTGGGAGATAATTTATTTAAGCAATAGATGTCCATCACCATGCCACCAGGAAAGATATGTCGATTTAAATTTCTTTTAATTTTCAGGAATTCTGATTCCATATTTTTGGTCCGGAGTAAGTTAAAGATTTTCTAAAAAACTCTATTCTTGGTTTAGGAATGCTAAGGTGGTAGTGATGCAGGCTATTAATTCAGGTGTTGTGAACCCAGCTAGGCAAACACTCTTTTGACAAAAATGTCAACATCATTCGTCTTCTTCCATCAGTGGGCTAAGGATTCTTTTGAATACCCACAACATAGGGTTTGAATGTCAGGTAAACATTCTAGTACAAAAAATACACCCCCCCCTCCCCCCCAATCTCAAGATACAGGTCCTAACAAACTGCAACATACATCATCATGATCATCACAGGCTGTCTCTTGGTGATGTGATGGTTCACTTTAGATCACAGAAACATGCCAGTTACCCTTTCCCCACATACCGCACAATCTGTAGCACATGCCTTTGAAAAAATCTGGACAAAAATTAGAAAACATAATTGTAAGTGAAAGCATATCTATTGAATTAAGTTGAAAACATTGTTACAAAAGGAGAAATTGCTCATTATGAGCAATTTCTCCTTTTGTCACAATGTTTTCATGAAGCGTCTGCCCGTTTCTAATAAAACATTCCTAACCTACCTGCTACATACTCCATAATGATCATCACAGGCTGTCTCTGGGCGGCTATACCGATAAACTTTACTATATTTGGATGATCGTACTGTTTCAGTATCCGCCCTTCCATTAGAAACTTTTTTCGCTGTTCTTCGGACAGAGTATCTCGGCACGTCTTTACGGCGACCACTTCGTTTGTGCTTTTGTAAACCCCCTTGAACACTTCTCCAAAATTACCCTACAAACAGAGAGTTATCATTTTTCCTCATATAGATGCTTTTTGATGCCTCTGTCGGTGACACGTTTTGAAAGTATAATACTTGAATCGAGTTAAAAACGTTGTGGCAAAAGGAGAAATTGCTCTTTTTGACGCAACATTTTCAAGAGTAGTCTTCTGCAGATGAGCCAAATGCATCTTTAAGTGGGAAAGGGTTAACCCTTCACTACTTGTAGACGCATTTTGACGTATTTGCAGCAGACATCGTTTGAAAACATTGTGGCTAAAAGGAGAAATTGCTCATAATGAGCAATTTCTCTTTTTGCCCTTTGTTTTCAACTCAATTCTTTAATTATACTTTCATTTGTAGAGATTTTCAAATTGTTTCTGCATATACATTTTCAAAGTTGTCTGCTGCAAATTTGTTATTTGTGGGAAAGATTTTATTAAACCTTCTGATCTGTGCAATACCTCCCACAGTGACCACAGTATAGGGTTTTGAGTTTTCAGGCTATTGATTATTTCCTCATAGGCTATTGATTATTTCCTAATCATTTAACTAAATTACTTATTACATTACATGTTAACTTACATTTACATGGCAAAACGCGCAAAAGTTACATTTACATGACAAAATTGACAAACTTACATTTCCTATTTTTGTTTCTAGATTAATGTCATCATTATTTAGCTCCCATGACTCTCTTACTATTGGATTCTGTAAAATCGTTCCCGACTTATTCGTCACGGGTTGTCCCCCCTCATACTGGTGATTGACTAACTCCGATATCGTCGGGAAACATGGCCCCTCAAACCTCCATCCTCCCTGTAAACATACAAAGTTAACTAGAACTGTTGGTAAATAATGACCAATGACCTATTATTACGACCTTGCTAATTATGAGTCAACAGTAAAGCAATACACACCTGAGTTTTGAACCCTTTCCCTCATACAACAATTCTGCAGCAGACGACTTTGAACATATTTTGTCAAAAAATAGAAAATCTCTATAATTGAATGGATAACCTATGACTATAAGTGGAAAACATTGTGGCAAAATGAGAAATTGCTCGTTTTGAGCAATTTCTTCTTTTGTCACTATCTTTTCAAAAGGCTGTCTGCTACAGAGGCGTCAGAAAGCGTCTATAGGAGGGAAAGGGTTAATGACACTTCTAATGTTGTCTTACAACCAAGTTGCTTATATAAATAAGCCTGGATAAACTTCAGGCAGGCAGGGACTGTCAGGCCAAATGCTATGCTATGTACTATATTAAACTTCTAATTGGTCCATTTTGAGAATTAATTTGCATGTGTCCAATCAGATAATTGAGCACAGATTCTGAACATTGAGTACATTTATATACTTTTGGAGCCTGCTTTTGTCCTCAGACTAAATTTATATATATTTGGAGCCTACTTTCATCCTCATTTATTAGAATGATACCAGACAAAAAGGAGTGAACTGGTCTTTTCCCATCCATATCTCCCTTATCACTCCACTAAAACCTATGTTGTGGGTCTTGCTGAGACGATTCTTTTGAGTACCCACAACATATGGTTTGAGGGTCAAATAAGAATTTGGGGATGCGAGATACTCTTCTTATCTAGAGCTCTGATCTAAACCATGTGCCTTTAAATGTCAATATTATGTTTTCTCAGAATCTATTCACTTGTACATATATGTTGATAAGAGACAAATTAAATTATTTAAACAACTACATGAACAAAATAAATAATGAAGAAGCTTTTATAATCAGACGATAACAAAAAAAACTAGAAAGGTTGTTTTTATGAAAAAACATATGTCTCCCCATTGCAGTTTGTCAATGACTATTAAAATATTGAACAAGGGGAGATAACTTTGCAACCAAGTAGCCCAGAGTTATAATTCTTGCAAGGTGCACAACTTCACATTGCCATCTGTCTATATTCCAAGTTTCAATAAATTCCTTTAAGTACTTTCTTAGTTCTGCTCTGGAGAAAGTTTACACTATTAAAATATTGAACAAGGGGAGATAACTCATAATTATTGCAAGGTGCACAACTTCACATTGCCATCTATCTATGTTCCAAGTTTCAATAAATTCCTTCAAGTAGTTTCCGAGTTCTGCTCTGGACAAAGTTTACACTATTAAAATATTGAACAAGGGGGAGATAACTCATAATTATTGCAAGGTGCACAACTTCACATTGCCATCTATCTATGTTCCAAGTTTCAATAAATTCCTTCAAGTAGTTTCTGAGTTCTGCTCTGGACAAAGTTTACACTATTAAAATATTGAACAAGGGGGAGATAACTCATAATTCTTGCAAGGTGCACAACTTCACATTGCCATCTAACTATATTCCAAGTTTCAATAAATTCCTTCAAGTAGTTTCTGAGTTCTGCTCTGAACAAAGTTTACACTATTAAAATATTGAACAAGGGGGAGATAACTCATAATTATGGCAAGGTGCACAACTTCACATTGCCATCTATCTATGTTCCAAGTTTCAATAAATTCCTTCAAGTAGTTTCTGAGTTCTGCTCTGGACAAAGTTTACACTATTAAAATATTGAACAAGGGCAGATAACTTTGCAACAAAGTGGCCCAGAGTTATAATTCTTGCAAGGTGCACAACTTCACATTGCCATCTATCTATGTTCCAAGTTTCAATCAATTACTTCAAGTAGTTTCCGAGTTCTGCTCTGGACAAACAAAAGTTAAGAAGAAGAAGAAGAATAATAACTAGAGGTTGTTTTTGGGAAAAACATATGTCTCCCCCAAGGGGTATTTGTCTGGCTGACTGTATTTTGTCAGTTAGTGATTTATTTTAAAAAAGGGCAATAACTCATCCAAAAGTAGGTCAAATTAAACCCCCTCGTAATATGCGCAACAACACATTGTACCGATGACTCCTGTGAAGTTTCATAGAAATGTGGCAAAGGGGTTGTGAGATGAAGGCCGGACAAGAATGAAATGGCAATTTTAAATAAAGGGCAATAACTCAACCAAAATTAGGTCAAATTAAACGCCCTCGTAATATGCGCAACTAGACGTTGTACCGATGACTCCTGTGAAGTTTCATAGAAATGTGGCCAAGGGGTTGTGAGATGAACGCCGGACAAGAATGAAATGGCAATTTTAAGAAAGGGCAATAACTCATCCAAAACTAGGTCAAATTAAACGCCCTCGTAATATGCGCAACTAGACGTTGTACCGATGACTCCTGTGAAGTTTCATATAAATGTGGCCAAGGGGTTGTGAGATAAAGGCCGGACAAGAAATGTGGACGCCCTGGACAAGAATGAAATGGCAATTTTAAACAAGAGGGCCAAGATGGCCCTAAATCGATCACCTAATTGATAGTAAATTAGTAGCAAATATTTAACTGCAAATATCTGGAAAATTTTATCAGGTGCAAATGAAACTGAAAGGAGTGGACACTTCTCAAGAAACAGCTTATCAGTAAAGGCCATTTATATCTTGAAATCTAACAAGAACTTTAATAAGAATGGAATTATAAAGTTTTTGTCATTTTGCACCTTTCCTGATGCCGCCTTGCTGCGCTGTTTTTCAACCAAATCAATATGGCTTCAACAGTTTATTTAGAGGGTCACTTAAGAAACATTTCTACCAAATTATCTTGCAATCGCACAAGTAGATTATGGAGGAAAAGGATTTTAAAATTTGGGTATTTTTTCTCACTCTCTGATGCCGCAGCATCCAAAGTTCTCAATGGAATTTAAATCTTTGAACAATTTTGAAAGAGGACCACCAAAGGAACATTCTTGTGATGTTTTGTGGAAATTGGTCTATTGGAATGGTAGGAGTTGGATGTCACTTGTAGCTAAAAGTTCAATTTACCCTTTTTGTGATGACACCTGGTTGATATGATTGCGTAACCAATCAAAACGGCTTAAACAAATTAAATAGAGGATCATTACAGTAAGATTCGTATTATATTTACTTAAAATCAGACAAACACTTTCATAAAAATGGAATTTTCAAATTTTGTCATTTTGCCCCTTTTCTGATGCCGCCTGACTGCCATGTTTTTCGACCAATCAGTATGGCTTGAACAATTTTTATAGAGGGTCACCCAAGGAACATTTCTACCAAATTATATTTGAATCCGACAGGCAGATTCGGAGGAGAAGATTTTTAAAGTTTGGACATTTTGTCACCTTTCTGATGCCGCAGCAACCAAAGTTCTCATTGGAATTTTAATCTTTGAACAATTTTGAAAGAGGACCACAAAAGGATCATTCCTGTGATGTTTTGTAGTAATTGGTCTATTGGAATGGCAGGTGTTGGTTGTCATTTGTAGCTAAAAGTTCAATTTACCCCTATGTGATGACGCCTGGTTGCTATGATTGTGTAACCAATCAAAACGGCTTTAACAAATTAAATAGAGGATCATTAAAGTAAAATTCGTTTTATATTTTCTTAAAATCAGACAAACACTTTCATAAAAATGGAATTTTCAAATTTTGTCATTTTGCCCCTTTTCTGATGCCGCCTGACTGCCATGTTTTTCGACCAATCAGTATGGCTTGAACAATTTTCATAGAGGGTCACCCAAGGAACATTTCTACCAAATTATATTTGAATCTGACAGGCAGATTCGGAGGAGAAGATTTTTAAAGTTTGGACATTTTGTCCCCTTTTTGATGCCGCAGCAACCAAAGTTCTCCATGGAATTTAAATCTTTGAACAACTTTGAAAGAGGCCAACCAGAGGAACAGTCCTGTGATGTTTCACGGAAATTGTCCTTGGAGTTTGGGAGGAGATGATGTTTAAAGCTAAAAGTTAACGCCGGACGGACGGACGGACGGACGGACGACGGACGACGGACGACGGACAAAAAGTGATCAGAATAGCTCACCTTGAGCCTTCGGCTCTAGGTGATCTAAAAAAGGGCAATAACTCATCCAAAAGTAGGTCAAATTAAACGCCCTCGTAATATGCACAACTAGACGTTGTACCGATGACTCCTGTGAAGTTTCATAGAAATGTGGCAAAGGGGTTGTGAGATGAACGCCGGACAAGAATGAAATGGCAATTTTAAGAAAGGGCAATAACTCATCCAAAAGTAGGTCAAATTAACCGCCCTCGTAATATGCGCAACTAGACGTTGTACCAATGACTCCTGTGAAGTTTCATAGAAATGTGGCCAAGGGGTTGTGAGATAAAGGCCGGACAAGAAATGTAGACGCCCTGACAGACAGACGGACAGACAGACAGACAGACAGACAGACAGACAGACGGCGCAGGCAAAAGCAATATGTCTCCTCCGGAGGGAGGAGACATAATAAGAATAAGAATAAGAATAACTACAAATACAGCATGTCCCCCCTTTCGGAGAAGGGGAGACATAATTAGCACTAAGTAAGGTTGGTGTAATTGGACACAGAGCACTAGTTTTGCATTTTCTAAAATCTTTATTTGACCCTCTAAATGCTATGTTGTGGGTACTCAAAAGCTGATTTTTTTTTTGTTATCGTTATACTTTTAAACTTAAAGGCGTATTTCGTCATTTTTGTTTCCTTAATAAAAATGCCTATATATATCTAATTTCTTATCAAGTTTTGTAATCATGAAGGTAATTAGTGATGTCAACTTAGTCATTTACTTTAAAACACTCCATCATTCATGTTTTACAAAATATTAGGGAAACAAAAATGATGGAATTTGCTTTTAAGTATTTAAACAGAGGTCTAGAAAAGGAGGGGTATCCAGCTTTTCCCCCCTAAATATCTCTCTTATTATCCAACCAAACTCTATGTTGTGGGTACTCAAAGAATCGCCTCATTGAGACAATTCTTTTGAGTATCAACAATAAAGGGTTACATGGTCAATTGAGGATTTTAGATCATATCAAATGCCCCTTAATCTAGAGCTATGTTTAAGTAATACTTAACGCTATGTAAGTTTGGTAGAATTGGACAGTGGATATGCAGAAATCCTTATCAAGCCCAGCCCTGATGCATCAAGTAATCTGGCCAATAGCCATGAGGGAAACCAGTCTAACTCACCTCCTGGAACTGTATAATAAAATGTCTGTATCCCTGCCAATAGGAGGATAGCACGTATTGTGTTTCATTGGTGCGTTTGTTTTTACTCTCTCGCACCAGGAAGTCCCCGTCATTCGCTAACAGTCGCTGAACCTCTTCCCGTGGTAGCACGCCATGGAACCATTGCTCATCCTCCAGCTTCTTTACAGTCGTCTGGGAACCAGCCTGTGAGTAATAAATTGGTTAATAATTATCTATTTTAACATCAATGGTTAAATAGTTCATATGTCTAACATGGATAACCTTTGACTAAAAGTGGAAAACATAGTGGTAAAAGGAGAAATTGCTCGTTCTGAGCAATTTCTTCTTTTGTCACTATGTTTTCAAAAAGCCGTCCGCTGCAGAGGCGTCAGAAAGCGTCTATATGAGGGAAAGGGTTAAACCCTTTCCATTCAGGCGCTTTCTGCCACCTCTATAGCAGACAACCTCTGAAAATGTTGCGGCAAAGTAAGACCAATGTCCCCTTTTGCCACAACTCTTTAACTCTATTTGACACGATCATTTAACCCTTTCCCTCATATAGACGCTTTCTGACACCTCTGCAGCAGACGGCTTTTTGAAAACATAGTGACAAAAGAAGAAATTGCTCAAAACGAGCAATTTCTCCTTTTGCCACATTGTTTACCACTTTTAGTCATAGGTTATCCATTCAATTATAGAGATTTTCTATTTTTTAACAAAATATGATCAAAGTCGTCTGCTGCAGAATTGTCGTATGGGGATAAGGGTTAAGGAAATTTTATCTGTCTTACATAAACCCATTCCCACATACAACAAATCTGCTGCAAACAACTTTGAAAGAAATATGGATCGATACTTTATTGAATAACCCTTTCCCACATACAACAAATCTGCTGCAAACAACTTTGAAAGAAATATGGATCAATACTTTATTGAATAACCCTTTCCCACATACAACAAATCTGCTGCAAACAACTTTGAAAGAAATATGGATCGATACTTTATTGAATAACCCTTTCCCACATACAACAAATCTGCTGCAAACAACTTTGAAAGAAATATGGATCGATACTTTATTGAATAACCCTTTCCCACATACAACAAATCTGCTGCAAACAACTTTGAAAGAAATATGGATCGATACTTTATTGAATAACCCTTTCCCACATACAACAAATCTGCTGCAAACAACTTTGAAAGAAATATGGATCGATACTTTATTGAATAACCCTTTCCCACATACAACAAATCTGCTGCAAACAACTTTGAAAGAAATATGGATCGATACTTTATTGAATAACCCTTTCCCACATACAACAAATCTGCTGCAAACAACTTTGAAAGAAATATGGATCGATACTTTATTGAATAACCCTTTCCCACATACAACAAATCTGCTGCAAACCACTTTGAAAGAAATATGGATCGATACTTTATTGAATAACCCTTTCCCACATACAACAAATCTGCTGCAAACAACTTTGAAAGAAATATGGATCGATACTTTATTGAATAACCCTTTCCCACATACAACAAATCTGCTGCAAACCACTTTGAAAGAAATATGGATCGATACTTTATTGAATAACCCTTTCCCACATACAACAAATCTGCTGCAAACAACTTTGAAAGAAATATGGATCGATACTTTATTGAATAACCCTTTCCCACATACAACAAATCTGCTGCAAACAACTTTGAAAGAAATATGGATCGATACTTTATTGAATAACCCTTTCCCACATACAACAAATCTGCTGCAAACAACTTTGAAAGAAATATGGATCGATACTTTATTGAATAACCCTTTCCCACATACAACAAATCTGCTGCAAACAACTTTGAAAGAAATATGGATCGATACTTTATTGAATAACCCTTTCCCACATACAACAAATCTGCTGAAAACAACTTTGAAAGAAATATGGATCGATACTTTATTGAATAACCCTTTCCCACATACAACAAATCTGCTGCAAACAACTTTGAAAGAAATATGGATCGATACTTTATTGAATAACCCTTTCCCACATACAACAAATCTGCTGCAAACAACTTTGAAAGAAATATGGATCAATACTTTATTGAATAACCCTTTCCCACATACAACAAATCTGCTGCAAACAACTTTGAAAGAAATATGGATCGATACTTTATTGAATAACCCTTTCCCACATACAACAAATCTGCTGCAAACAACTTTGAAAGAAATATGGATCGATACTTTATTGAATAACCCTTTCCCACATACAACAAATCTGCGGCAGACGACTTTGAAAGAAATATGGATCGATACTTTATTGAATAACCCTTTCCCACATACAACAAATCTGCGGCAGACGACCAGGGCCCCAGATAAGGTGCGTATCGCAAATTCTAAAATCCTTATGTCTCAACCAAACCCTATGTTGTTACCACTCATTAGAATCGTCTTTTTTTCAGACGATTCTAATGAATGGTAACAACATAGGGTTTGGTTGAATTTTTTCGAAACATATTGAAAAATATTTACGATACGCACGCTTAACTGGAGTCCTGGAAGACTGAAAACATTTAGGTTAACACAGGAAAAATCTCTAAAAATGAAGGTTTAATTACAGAAATAAAGTTGAAAAATTGTCTCTATGTTGGAAAGGGTTAAAAAATTGTTGAAAACATCGTTAAACATCTAATCAATCAATACCATGTATGAATCCGACGGCGCATTATCCTGGTCCTCGTAATTTGTCGGCGTGTCTGTAGATTTCCCGTTCTCCGACGGGGGTTTATGGCTTTTGAATGGATTTATCTTCTTTATGTTCTTCAGCATGGACAGTTTACCACCTATACTGCCTCCAGCACTGGGACCGTCACCGCTGTGTGTTGACTGAAACATACAACTTGGTTTAACCCTACTTTCCCACCTACAGCAAATCTGAAGCAGACGACTTTGAACATATTTTGTCAAAAAATAGAAAATCTCTATAATTGAATGGATAATCTATGACTTAAAGTGGCAAAAGGAGAAATTGCTCGTTTTGAGCAATTTCTTCTTTTGTCACTATGTTTTCAAAAAGCCGTCTGCTGCAGAGGCGTCAGAAAGCGTCTATATGAGGAAAAGGGTTGACGCTTTTCCACATACAGCAAATCTGCAGCAAATGAATTTGAAATTATCAAGTTCAAAATATAGAAATAAACCTATATAAATGATAGCATGATTATTGAATAGAGTTGAAATCATTGTGGCAAATGGGGGAATTGCTCATTATGAGCATTTTCTCCTTTTGCCACAATTGTTTCAAAAGTTGTCTGCTGCAGAGGCATCAGATAGCGTCTATATGTGGGAAAGAGTTATTATTAGGTCATAACCCTTTCCCACATACAGACACATTTTACATATCTTCAGTGGACTTTTGAATACATTATGGCAACAATGATTTCAAGTTTATTCAACAATTATTCCTGTCATTTATTTAGATAGTCCTTCTTTTTTCCAGCTTCTTTGAAAGTTATATGATGCAGATTTGTTGCATAATCCTCTCCCCACTTGCAAACGTATTTTGATGCCTTTTAAAACATTGTGGTTAAAATAAGAAATTGCTCATGAGCAAATTCTCCATTTGCCAAAATGTTTTCAATTATTTCGATTAAATAATAATACTTTCATTTACAGTTTGTCCTCGTCTGCTGCAAACTTGTAATATGTGGGAAAAGAATAAAGAACAGGGTAATTGCCGATTAGGAAAGTATTTCAGTTAAATAATGGTGACAATACAATTTATTAATGTTATGTTTTCTTTGATCCCTTGGTGACTCAGTAATTTATAAAAAAAAAAATCCATCAATTCTGCAGCAGACAACTTTGAACGTATTTTGTCAAAAAATAGAAATTCTCTTTAATGAACGGATAAC
>JASEVX010000014.1:26953912-26991519 GCA_031761405.1 Serripes groenlandicus
GCCATTTTAGGCAAAAAAGCCCCGCACGCTGGCGGCCATGTTGTTCGACCAATCAACTTGGCTGGAAGGAATCTGATAGAGGGTCACCCTTGGAACATTTCTACAAAATTATTTGAAAATCGGCCTCACACTTTTGGAGGAGAAGATTTTTTTGAGTTTACACTATAGCCATATAAGGCAAAAAAAGCCCCGCTCCCTGGCGGCCAAGGAACACTTCTTTAAAATAATTTGAAAATCTGCCAACCAGTTTGGTAGAAGAAGAATTTTAAAGTTATAGTTTTATTTTCGTTGCCATTGAAACCATAATTCTGCATGAATCAAAAACATTTGAAGGAATTCTGGTGAGGTCAATGAGAGGATGCTTTCTGTGAAGTTTCATCCCAATTGACCCACTCGTTACTGAGTAGAAGATGTTGACGGACGACAGACGCCGGATAAAAGGAGATCACAATAACTAACTTTCAGCACTTCGTGCTCAGGTGAGCTAAAAAAGAAACATCTATCCAAATGAAAGAATAATTGAAATCATGTAGAAAATATTGTGGAAAAAGGCAGTACTAATATTTATATGAGCACTTTAAAAGAAACATGCTTCAGACTTCAGAGGCTTTTTAATATTCATTTGCATTATAAAAGGATTAAATGCTCTAGAGAAAACCAATACCTGTGCCGTCCCCATTTTACTCTACAGTATACATCTAAGCTGACCGCTGTTTCCTTTAAAGGGTGTTTAAGCTTGCCAAATCAATTAAGGATGCGTGACCATACACTGTTAATTACCATTGTGTACGAGTGTCATTCCAAACAAATTATAAATGTAACCCCTTTTCCCAATAAACCTATCATATACATTTATGTATTTGTAACTTGCCGGGATGTGTCGATACCGTCATGGTACAATGTGATATATGCACAAATTGGTTTCACAAATCTTGTGTTAATGCACCTGTGGATATTTCGACAACAGATGCGGACTTTAATTGTAACTTTTGTTAATTATTTGGCTATTATAATGATAAGATATGTGATTAAATTGGCAACATTTAAGTTTTTTACTAATAACAGCCTTCAAATACAAATTTGGTTTATATGACGGTAAAGAAAGGTTATGGGAATTAAGAAATTGTTTAAATAAGCAAATTCTCCTTTTCCCACAATGTTTTCAATATATGTTGCTTTTTACTGTTTACACAGCAAGAAAAAAACATTTAACTTATTTGTTATAGATTAGTATTATTGTTGTATATATATATAATTACTAGAAACAAATTAAGATTAAAAGTGTTGTATATATATATATACTTATTGTTTATTTGTTACTTAAATTGTTCTGCCCCTTCCAAGTACCATACAGAATAGAATGTTGCATGGATCATTTGCCCCGTAGTATGGCACATGGAAAACTGTTGAAAGTTACAAAGTAGAAAATGAAGAGGCCAAACAATAACTAGAACCCATGACCCTTCAATCGATTGTAAAGGAGAGGATATAATTGAAGCAAAACCTATGGCTAGTTACTAGCAACCTATTCTATTCTTGCAATGTTTTCAAATTTCGTCCGCTGCAGATGCGTCAAAAGACATTTACTTCGGAAAATCAATCCATCAATTCGCGTTATTGATATCTATAGATATGATATAAAGAGGAAAGTCGTTAAAACACTTTACAAAGAGATTCCATTTCAGCATGATCTCGATTTTTGGTGTAATCTATATCACTGATAAAAGCAATCAAACACATTATATATTTACAAAGAAAACCCAGGATATGATCATATGTAACAAATTATACACATTTGCCCATCTTTAATTAAACATTTTTTACAACAAATCATAGCGTCCGCAGATTTGCTCTATATTCTATAGCGTCCGCATTTTCCCTCTATATTGCATTTGTCCGCATTTTCCCTCTATAATGTATTTGTCCGCAGATCGCGTCCGCACTTTAGACCCTCCCCCCATGGCGTTGTATTTATAAATAGAATTCGACGATCACGATTTTTCTGCAAATATGTTACTCTCATTTTAAATGCATTTTATGACGCACATATTTGCTTTTTTAACTCTTTATGCTATATTTATATGGCCGACAAGGCACAAAGAAAATATTTTCAATTCTGTTTTTATCTACATTTTCAATGCGTGATTGAAAATTGAAATACCGTATCTGGAGCTTAAATCGGAAATAGTTCTCCCTGTAGCAGTTCACTCATTGAGATTTATAAATCTCTCCGCGTTCATGTTTTAAAATACAATGTTTCATTTTATTTCCAAATTCTCTTTGAGTATAAGAACCACATAAGAAAACAAAGACGATATAAATATATCATTATTTCAAATATCGTGATACATTTGAAAAGTAAGAGCAAGTATTGAGTACTACTTTCACGCGTATGAGATTTAGAGAATTTTCGATAAGACGTATGGCTTCAGAATTTCAGCTATCACTAAATTTGTTTGTTCCAAACAAATAAAAACATTGAGGCAAAAGGAGAAATTGCTAATTTTGAGCAATTTCTCCTGTTGCCATAATGTTTTAAAAAGTCGTCTGCTGCAGACATGTTGGAAAGGGGAAATTTGCATAGACTTATTTAGCTATCCCTCCTTCCTTGAGTTGTTGCATGCTGAATGCTCAGATGATCAGTTAATATATTATATAGTGGTGCAAAACTATCGTCACTACAAATATGGCCATGACCAAGTTACCATAGTTCCCTTCCAGGGGACGAAAAACAGTATCTGAACTGAGTCTTGCGATTTGGGAACTTAGCCATTATGTAATCATAAGTAGTATACTGCAGAATTGTCCAATGTTTTCTATTATTATTATAGCAGGGATTCATCCTCGGTACACAGGCTATTCATAAATTCATAAAATATATGATACCCTGGGCAAATTGGCTGTAAAAATCTTGTACTCATGAATAATTTATGAGGTGAAATGCAGCCGCTTGATTGGCCGCATGACACAAACTTCATGCGATACATGGTGCATGCTTTACCAAGTTTTGCTAGCCAATTTGCCCAGGGTATCATATATTTTATGAATAGCCTGGGTACCGAGGATGGCAGGGATAATGATGAAAGTAAATTTAAAGACAACTATAATGCTATTTTATTAACCCTTTCCCACATACAGCAAATCTTTGAAAACATCTACCTTAAAACATTGAAAATCTCTATAATTGTTGGTATAATTACTGAAGAAAAAAATAAAAAAAACATTGTGGCAAAAAGGAGAAATTGCTCGTTTTGAGAAATTTCTCCTTTTGCCACAATGTTTTCAAAAGTTGTCTGCTGCAGATGCGTTACAATGTGTTTATAGGTGGGAAAGGGTTAAGACTCTGTTTTCAATTATTCTTAATACATTTTATGGTAAAAAGGGCTGGATTTTCTTTGTCCATTCTTTATGCATGTTTTAAATTCTGCTTGTTTCACTAATTATTTGCCTGATTTTAAACCCCTTCATGAATATTCATCTGTATATAAATAAATGGTTGTCAAACTGCTTTTGTTATAGGTAATAACCCGCCACTTTCCCACATACAACAAATCTGCACCATGTGACTTTTGAGCATATCTATCTTTTTCCCACATACAACAAATCTGCACCATGTGACTTTTGAGCATATCTATCTTTTTCCCACATACAACAAATCTGCACCATGTGACTTTTGAGCATATCTATCTTTTTCCCACATACAACAAATCTGCACCATGTGACTTTTGAGCATATCTATCTTTTTCCCACATACAACAAATCTGCACCATGTGACTTTTGAGCATATCTATCTTTTTCCCACATACAACAAATCTGCACCATGTGACTTTTGAGCATATCTATCTTTTTCCCACATACAACAAATCTGCACCATGTGACTTTTGAGCATATCTATCTTTTTCCCACATACAACAAATCTGCACCATGTGACTTTTGAGCATATCTATCTTTTTCCCACATACATGCACTTTCTGACGCCTCTGCAGCGGACTACTTTTGAAAACATTGTTAGAAAGTGAGTAATTGCTCATGATGAGCATTTTCTATTTTTGTCACAATGTTTTAAGCTTAATTCAATAATTCAACTTTCATTTAAAAAGAGATATTTCAGGAACTTGCCTTTATGCTTTCAAAGTCGTCTGCTGTTGAATTGTTGTATGTGGATAGAGTTAATTGAATTTTAATCCCTTTAACCCTTTCCCTCATATAGACGCTTTCTGACGCCTCTGCAGCAGACGGCTTTTTGAAAACATAGTGACAAAAGAAGAAATTGCACAAAACGTGCAATTTCTCCTTTTGCCACAATGTTTTTTTTTCACTTTTTGTCATAGGTTATCCATTCAATTATGGAGATTTTCTATTTTTTGACAAAATACGTTCAAAGTCGTCAAAGCAGAATTGCCATATGAGGGAAAGGGTTAAGAATATGTCCATCAATAAATTGTTGTCAATCTGCTTCGGATGATTAACCCTTTCCCACATACAACAACTCTGAACCATATGATTTTAAACAAATGTAGGCAAGATGAAGGTGGAAAGTTTGATTATAGAGTTGAAAAATTGGCTTATGGAGAAATTGCTTTCAAAAGTCATCTGCTGAAGATGTTTTCGCATTTTGGAAAGGGTTGATCAATTTCATTTTTGCTGATCTGAGCACAAAATGTTCAGTTTGAGCTACCATGATCAATCACCTTCCATCAGATGTCCATTGTTCACCATTTACTTTAAATTTCTCTGAATCTACCAGCTTGGTGTTGGAAGTTGCAGATTTGATCCCCGGCCGAGTCATACCAAAAATAGTAATAATGGCTTTCCCTCCTTGGCGCTCACTGTTGTGGGATTAGCCTTACAACTGACTTGCTGGTGTCAGGATAAATGGACCAGCAGTACTGGTAACTTACCCCCAGGAAAAACTGGGACATAAATGGACCAGCAGTACTGGTAACTTACCCAGGAAAACTGGGACATAAATGAAAACTTTTTAAAGTGGCATGAAACACCATACAAACAATTTCCTCTAAAGCTACTGGTCTTAATTTTTTTTTAAATGAGCCAGGTTAGATCTGAATTTGGATCTTACCAAAGACTGAAAGAATTGTTCCCCTCCGAGGTGTTTAGACTTTAGCATTATCTTTCACACACCAGTAGTTGGAAAATCTGACTTGTAGTTCTGGTAATTCAATCAGGAATAAACAATTCAAAGGAGGGTAAACCCTTTCCCACATACAACAAATATGCAGCAACCGTCCTCAAAAATATTTACTCAAAATGTCTATAATTATTGAAAGAGCCGAAATCATTGTGACAAAAGGAGAAATTGCTCATTATGAACAAAGTCTTCTCTTGCCACAATGTTTTTAAAAAGCCATCTGCTGCAGAGGCATCAGAAAGCGTCTTTATGTGAAAAAGGGTTAACAAACAATCCTGGAAAAGTCCATAACCCAAATTCGCATGACTGCATCCCTGATGTACAACTTGCCAAGTACGTTACTACATACTATTTCTACAAAGAACCCTATGACTTTCAATTTTTAAGTTCTGTAAGAGAAGGTGAACAATATAATACATGACCATCAATGTCCTCTTGTACACCTGCATTTGCATTTTGTGTATCCTTATGCATGTTTCTATGTTTTAATTTGCAATTTTCGTATCCTTATGCATGTTACTATGTTTTATTTTGCTTTTTGTTTGTTTTTGTGCATTTTTAGATGAAGGTCATGATGTTGATGGTAAGTTTTGGTTTTATTTATTTTTAACCTTTTTCCACATACAGCAAATCTGCAGTAGACGGCTTTGAAAATGTCTACTAAAAAATATGGAAAATTCTCTAATTGTAGGTATTATTACTATAAAAAGTTGAAAAGATTGTGGCAAAAGGAGAAATTGCTTGTTTTGAGCAATTTCTTCTTTTGTCATAATGTTTTCAAAAGTCGTCTGCTGCAGATGCGTCAAAATGCGTCTATTGGTGGGAAAGGGTTAAATGCTTGCATTCTATAGAGGCCTAGATTATAAGGAGAAGTAAACAGGTTTTGAACCTCAATTGCTCTCTAATCACTCCATAAAACTCTATACAGCCAAACCTGTGCTTTAAGACCACCATGGAATAGCAATTCCCTGTCTATAGCCTGTTGACTTATTTTCTGCATAAATGACCCTGCAATTAAAGACCACCTATAAACAAAGTCCATATTATTGTGTTCCCACGGGTGGTCTTTATACACAGGTTCCATTGTATTTTTGGTACAAAATGAATTCTCGCAGTGAGACGATGCTTTTGAGTACCCACAACCTAAGGTTCTGAAGTCAAATAAGAATTACAGAATATAAAATGTGCACTTGATCTGAAGCTCTGTAAATCTTTTACCCACATAAAACAACTTTGCAGCAGACACCTACGGAAAATATGTATGAATAGAAGTACAGTCCAACCACCCGTGGGAAGTGAACAATCTGGTCTTTGTTCACAGGTGGTCCTTAATTACAGGGTCATTTATGCAGAATATAAGCATTTGAGCGTGATTGCTAAAGACAGGGAATTGCTACACAAAGGTGGTCTTTAGTACAGTTTTTGACTGTATATTCAGTTAGTAGAGCTGAAAGAGTGTGGCTAAAGACAGAATTACTCGCTATAAGCAATTTATCCTTATGCCACAATGCTTTCAAATCCATTCAATAATTATTTAAAAACAGTTTTGTTGTTTGTGGAAAAGAATTAACACTTTCCTACATACAGCAAATCTGCAGCTGACATCTTTTGTCATTAATGCATTATTATTGAACAAGAGTTGGAAATATTATGGCACAAGGAGGAATTAATCATTATGAGCAACTTCTTTTTTTGCCACTATGCAAAATGTCCGCTGCTTAAAAATGTGTCTGCATATGGCGAACTTTAACATTTGCAGCAGACAACTTTTGCCATAAAGTTGTCAACTCTTGTCATGTTAAGAGATTTTTCTTGGAGATGCCTAGATGTTTCCGAATTTGTTTGCTGTAGATTTGTTTCAAAGGTTAAATTGTTTAAATGCTAGACAGTTTATTCAACTTTACTATGTCAGATTTATCTGTTAACCTTGAGCTTTGGTTATAGGTTGTGGTAATTGTTTGGCTTTATAAATTGTTCATTTAAACACATGACTTTAAAAATGGTAGTAATGGTTGCCTTCCTTGGTGTTAAAGATTGTGAGGTATTGCATTATAACTGACTCACTGGTGTGTCGGGATACATGGACCAGAAGTATTGGTTTCTTATCGAGAAAATAATAGATATAAAAATGGTAGTAATGGCTGCCTTCCATGGTATTAAAGATTGTGAGGTAATGCATTACAACTGACTCGCTGGTGTGTCGGGATAAATGGACCAGAATTATTGGTTTCTTATCCAGAGAATGCTGTGATATAACTGAAAATTTGTTGAAAGTGGCATAAAATACCAAACAATCTAACAATTAATCCATCCTTCACACTTCTTTAACATGCCAAGTGCATGTATTGGAATGTCATCTCCAATTACATTTGAAGAGGTAGGATGATACTCATTAACCCTTTCCCACCTGCAGACGCATTTCGACGCAATAGCAGCAGACGATGAGCAATTTCACCTTTGGCCACAATGTTTTTATCTTTATTTAACAATTAAGCTATCTTTAATGGAGAATTTTCAGGTTTTTGTCACTATGTTTTTTCAAAGTCGTCTGTTGCTGATTTGTTGTATGTGGGAAAGGGTTTAACATTATGTTTTGATGATTTGTCGCCAGCCTCTGCAGAGTGACACTTACCGGCATGGATTACTTCTCAGTGGTCCGTCCTTCTGTTTGTCACAATTTGTTTTGCTCTTTAGAGTTATTGGTTTTTGTTAGGTGGCACATGAGATTGGTTTTTGTTAGGTGGCACATGAGATTGGATTTTGTTAGGTGGCACATGAGATTGGATTTTGCTAGGTGGCACATGAGATTGGTTTTTGTTAGGTGGCACATGAGATTGGTTTTTGTTAGGTGGCACATGAGATTGGTTTTTGTTAGGTGGCACATGAGATTGGATTTTGCTAGGTGGCACATGGGTTAATTAATTAAACTATCTTTAATGGAGATTGTTCAGGTTTTTGTCAATATGTCACCGGCCTCTGCAGAGTGACACTTACTGGTATGGATTACTTCTCAGTGGTCCGCCCGTCTGCACATTCTGTTTGTCACAATTTGATTTTTGTTGAAGAGTTATTGGTTATTGTTACATGATACATTCTCTTTTAACTCTTTCCCACATACAGCAAATCTGCAGCAGATGATTTTGAAAATGTCTAATAAAAAATATGGAAAATCTCTATTATTGTAGGCATAATTACTGAAAAAGTTGAAAACATTGTGGCAAAAAGAGAAATTGCTTGGTTTTAGCAATTTATCCTTTTGTCACAATGTTTTCAAGAGGCATCAAAAGGCGTCTGTATGTGGGAAATGACATTAAACTTCAATCTATAAACATCACTTTTAATGATATTTCAGTCATAGCATAATCCTTTTCTCACAATATTTAACTTTTAGCTTTAAGTGACATCTTCTCCTTAACCACTGGACCAATTTTAACCAAACTTCACAGGAATGTTCCTTTGGCTGTCCCCTTTTAAAGCGACTGAACTCCAGATACCTAACTGTCGAAAAAAAAAAAAATGTCCAATTTTAAGAAAATAAGTGTTATTTTTGTATTTGGGGCATTAAAATATGATAACTGACATATTACATACCCCTATAATCGGTGAGATTTTCTTGTTTTCGATACTTTTTCAATCGCAAATTCTACCCTGTCAGTAACGGGGTAAGTATTTTTAAATAGGAAACCCCTTCATCGGGACAATTGAAAACGACTCAAGTTCACTTTATTGATAAAAAACGATACATTTTCTACCCTGGTTTTACTTGGATAACTTAAAGAATAACATTTAGGGCGAATTTGAATTTTTTTTTTTTTTTTTTTTTTTTTCGTGCCATCTGGATTTCAGTCGCTTTAAATTGTCCAAAGATTTAATGGCTTATTACAAATTAATGTCCTTTTACTAATGGGCTGTTTCATTTACTGTATCCATTCCATGCAGTTTTATTCTTGATAAAAAAATCCTCAATATAAGTAGTTACATATTTGCTACTATACTACCAATTGAGTGTCATCTTGACCCTCTTGCTGTTTAACCCTTTCCCACATACAACAAATGTGCAGCAGACGACTTTGAAAACATAGTGACAAAACCTGAAATATCTCCGTAAAAGATGGCTTAATTGTTAAATAAAGTTGAAAACATGAGCAATTTCACCTTTGGCCACAATTATTTCAAAAGGCCGTTTGCTGCAGAGGCGTCAGAAAGTGTCTGCAAGTGGGAAAGGGTTAACTCTTTATCAAAATTAATTTTATCAAACACTTATTTTTGTTCAATTCCAGAACCATTTATTGAAGATGCCAGTCAAGAAGTACCAGAAGGTGGGGACATAAGAGAAGAATTGGTAAGAATACACAATAATCTAAAGTCTCATTCAGCCCTTTCCCTCATCAGAGGTCTAGATGAGGGGGAGTATACAGCTCTTTTCCCCACAGTATCCCTATTATCTTCCAACCAAACCCTATGATGTGGGTACTTAACCCTTTTCCAACATATAAAAAATCTGCAGCAGACGACTGAAAAGGTCTAGGTAATAGCACAAAAAATCCCTTAAAATGAAAAAAACAATAATTGAATAGAATTGAAAACATGGTTACTAAAGGAGAAATTACTTGTTTTGAGCAATTTCTTCTTTTATTGCCATGTTTTCAAAAAGCTGTCTGCTGAAAAGGCATCAGAAAGGGTTAAGTCTCATTCAGCCCTTTCCCATATCAAAGGTCTAGATAAGGGGAAGTATACAGCCTTTTCTGCCACAAGATCTCTCTTATCATCCATCCAAACCCTATAACGTGGGTACTTAACCCTCTCCCACATACAACAATTCTGAAACAGACAACTTTGAAAACATAGTAACAAAAAACCTTAAAATCTCCATAAAATAAAACTTAATTGTTAAATAAAGTTGAAAACATTGTGGCCAAAGGAGATTCAATTGCTCATCATGAGTCTGCTGCTATTGCGTCAAAATACGTCTGCAGGTTGGAAAGGGTTAAAAGAATTGTCTCATTTAGACAAAGCTTTTGAGTACCCACAACATAGGGTTAGAGGGTCAAATACGGATTTCAGAACATGCAAAAGGCTCCTTACCTAGAGCCCTGCAGTATACAACAAATCTGCTGCAGATGACTATGAAAACATCTAGGCAGAGAAATATGGAATAAATTATTAGTACATGAAAATGTTATGAGCAATTTCTACTTTTGCCTCATTTTTTTCACAAGTCATTTGTTTTAGACGCGTCAAAATGCGTTTGTTAGTGGAAAAGGTTTTATATATCCCCAAATCCAAAAGATTAGTTGGGTAATTTCACACTGTTAAAGGTCCTGAACTGAAAAAAATATATATTTTTGTCAAAGTTTTAATACTGTTCAAAAGTTGTCTTGAAATATTACAATCATAATTCTGGGACAAAATTAGGGTAATAATTTCACTTTCCAGTACCATAAACATCTTTAATATTGATTGTTTATACTTCATTTTTACTGGGTAGACATACCCATGCAGTAAGCCAAATTTTTGTATAATTTCATGACTTTCAATTGACAGTTTTTCAACATTTACTGGCAAAATAGTTTTGAATTACTATTACTTACTTTGTTGTCACTATTAGCAATATTTGCATAAGTTTCAACATTTCAAAATTTTGATCTCCATCTGGAGTTCAGCACCTTTAACCCTTTCCCTCATACGACAATTCTGCAGCAGACGACGTTGAACATATTTTGTCAAAAAGTAGAAGATCTCCATAATTGAATGGATAACCTATGACTAAAAGTGGAAAACATTGTGGCAAAAGGAGAAATTGCTCATTTTGAGCAATTTCCTCTTTTGTCACTATGTTTTCGAAAAGCCGTCTGCTGCAGAGGCTTTGTTGTTTTCCCACATACAACCAATATGCAACAGACAACTTTGAAAACATAAAAGTTAATAATATGGATATTCTCTCTAAATGAAAGATCACTTATGGCATGCTGTTAATTGAACACTGTGCGCAAAAGGAGAAATGGCTCATGAGCCATTTCTCCTTTTGCCACAATGTTTTCAAAAGTTGTGTACTGCCGAGTCATCAGAAAGCATTTGTATGTGGTAAAGGTTTAACCCTTTCCCTCATATAGACACTTTTTGATGCCTCTTCAGTAGACGGCTTTTTGAAAACATAGTGACAAAAGAAGAAATTGCTCAAAACGAGCAATTTCTCCTTTTGCCACAATGTTTTCCACTTTTAGACATAGGTTATTCATTCAATTATAGAGATTTTCTATTTTTTGACGAAATTTGTTCAAAGTCGTCTGCTGCAGAATTGTCGTATGAGGGAACTGTTAAACTCTTTCTATAGATTTGTTGTTCATGTGAATTTTTTGTTCTTCATGATTTCTTTATTTGTGTTCAGAGTTCTAAAGAGGAGGTATTGTATCGTTTGTCATTTGAGTCGGGCCACACAAAAACCAACCTTCAATAATTTTCCAAAATAATCCTGATTACGATAAGATCTTACTTACATCCCTGGTCATATATTGACTGTTCTTCAAATGTTTTTAACTGCCTCTGTTAGAAGACTGTCTACCTTAGGTACTGGCAGTGGGTTTTACCCCCCTTCCGGGTCTAATCCTTGGCGCTCAGGTTTGCGGGGTTAGCATTACAAATGACCTGCTGCTGTCAAGATAAATGAACCAGGAACTAGTCAAACTGGTTACTTATTCAGGAAACACCGTGATAAAACCAAAAAAATTGTTGAAATTGGCATAAAACGCCACTCAAACAAACAAACCAGATGTTTTTAGGATGCATTTTTTACTTGATTTGGATCAGAGAAGACCCTTAGGTGTTTCACTTTGAGTGTCAGCCATGGGAGCAAGATTTCAGGGTTGAATGCCTATAGTCTGGTCACACTTTAACTGACACCTAGCTCTGCTATTAAATAAAGTTGAAAACATTGTTGCAGAACTAGAAATTGCTCATAATGTTTTCAACTTTATTAAATAGTTGTTGATTCATTTATAGGGATTTTCCATGTTTTTGACTTAATGTGTTCAAAGTCCTATATCACGGATTGTTTGTATGTGGGAAAGGGTTAACAATGGTAGTAATATCTTCCCCTCCTTACCACTCAGGGTTGAGGGAAAGCATTAACCCTTTCCCTCATATAGACGCTTTCTGAAGCCTCTGCAGCAGACGGCTTTTTGAAAACATAGTGACAAAAGAAGAAATTGCACAAAACGTGCAATTTCTCCTTTTGCCACAATGTTTTCCACTTTTTGTCATAGGTTATCCATCTAATTATGGAGATTTTTCGATGTTTTGACAAAATACGTTCAAAGTCGTCTGCTGCAGAAATGTCGTATGAGGGAAAGCATTAAGAACTGATGCATAATACGAGAAGTAATTTGCCCAGGAAAATTCATGATTTAACTAGAAAACTGTTAAAAGCAGTTTAATACACAATTCAAACAAAATATGATTTAGATCAGACTTAACAATTTGTTGGAAAGTTTGAAAGGTTGGTTTTCGTGTGACGTCACTATTATGTTTTATTTATTTGACCTTGTATCCTTCAAGAAAAAAATAACAAATTTGAAATTCTTTTAAACTCATTTCTAGTTCGTCTCTTTTTCGAAGAAAAGAAGTCAGGTGTCTGTTATACCCTCGGTGTAGTCGTTTGCTTCGTCACAAAACGTTAACCTTTCCTCTTAACTCAAAAAACTTTCAACATTTTTCAATGAAACTTGGATCACATGTAACCTAAGGAACAATACGCATGTCTATACCAAGTCACATCACTCTGGCTTTAATACTTATTCAGTTATGCCCCCCTTTTTGGACGTAGAACAAAATGTAAGACCATTGACGTTCGCTCTGCGGCGCTCTTGTTAAGCATCTGCAGCTGATTGATGACCTTTGAAAAAAAGTTGGCAAAAGGAGACATTTCTCATAATGAACAATTTCTTCATTTGTCTCAATGTTTTCAACGCTATTGAATACCAGCACTTTCGTTTATGGAGAATTTCCATATTGTTCCCTAGATATTTTCAAAGATGTCTGCTGCAAATTTGTCATATGTGAGATTTAAAGAAATTTTTATAGTAATATGCTTGAAATGAGACTTTTGAAAATGACTTAAAACTAAACAAATTCAATGAAACACTTTTTATAAATTACAAATATATTCTTGCGGGATACAGGCATGGCATGTTGTGTTCTTTGTTGTTTATTTATTATTTGTTTTTATTTTTAGGCACCTGTATTAATTACTTTATTGTTTAATTTGATTTTTATACTCATTTATTACTTTGTTGATGTTTATTTATTGTTAATTTTTATTTTTAGACACCTGTTATACTTTTTTGATCTTTATTTATTATTTATTTTGATGTTTGATAACCTGGTCCTGTATGTAGATTGGCCATATTATTGAAAAACCAGAGGTACACATGCATTGGGACCAAAGTTGTCTGCTTTCAACTCTGCATATTTATTTTCAAATCTTCATGAGACGTGCTGCAATTTTTTCATGGGTAAACCTCAACCAAGTTTAATACCTAGCAAGGTTGCCATGGAGTAATAGTCCCAGAAGTAGCAAAATTTTACAGCATTTTCTGTTCTAATCAGCCCTAACTTACGGTCACGTGGCTGATGTTGTCAATGAACACTACATTCTGTTAAGTTTACAGTTAACGCCTTTCCCTCATACAAAAGATATGCAGCAGACAACTTTAAAAACAGTAAAGCAAATATATGGAAAATTTCTATGAATTGAAAAGTTATAAAATAATACACTTGAAAACATTGTAACAAATGGAGAAATGATGAGCAATTTCTCCTTTTGTCGCAATATTTTTAAAATTACTCTGATGCAGAGGCATTAAAATGCATTTGTATGAGGGTAAGGGTTAACTTAACTCCTACAGACAGTTATACCACTTTATCTGGTTAAATTCTGTAATTTATCATGCAGATTCAGACAGAGCAGGTGAGCATATACGGGCTAACTTGGCTCTCTTGTTTTCCCTATTGATACCATATTCAGAATATTATTCCCAACCTCCTGCAGATCCTTATTATAGATTTGTTTTTGTGTTGCCTACCTTTGCAGGGTGATGCATAGGGATTACTTCTCTATTGTCCATCCGTTTGCCTGTCTGTCCACCCAGTCACCTCGTTCTTAATTAATTTGACCTTTTGACAGGCAGCATAAGTGTTATTTTTTCTCTTGTTATTGTTTCACCTTCACCTGTAGGAAGAGAAGTAGGGATCGCTTCTGCTGCAACCTCTGTCTGTCTGATTACCGCCTAAGTGGAGCGGGAGGTCGCAGGTTCGATCCACGGCCGGGTCATACCAAAGACTTTAGGAATGGTAGTAATGGCTGCTCTCCTTGTCTTAGGATTGTGGGGTTAGCATTATGACTGACTGGCTGGTGTCAGGCTAAATGGACCAGAAGTACTGGTAACTTACCCAGGAAATGCCGTGATATAAGTAGAAAATTGTTGAAAACGGCTTTAACCCCCCAAACGAACAATCAATCAACCAATCTGTCTTATGGCCTGTATGTCATGCTTGTTTCCCCTTACATATTGATAGCTGACACATTTCAAACACTTAAAAAAATTTTTTTTCACTTGCCTTCGTAGGAAACACTCTTCCTTCGTATCATTGTCCGTCTCTCTGTCCATCATGCTTTCATTAACTGACATACTGGCAGGAGGTGACACATGTGTTTCTTTGAATACTTTTTTTTTGTGTTTCTTGCCTTTGTGGGAGACATAGGGATCACTTCTTTGTTGTATGGTTGTCCATCTTTCTGTTTGTCAAGCTTTCACTTACTGACATACTGGCAGGTAACACACTCTTGTTTTTGTGTCATCTGCCTTGGTTGGGAAACATAGGAAACACTTCTTGGTGGTTTAGATGTTGTCTTGCTTACTCTTACTGACATACTGGCATGTAACACACTCTTGTTTTTGTGTCACCTGCCTTGGTTGGGAAACATAGGAAACACTTCTTGGTGGTTTAGATGTTGTCTTGCTTACTCTTACTGACATACTGGCAGGTAACACACTCTTGTTTTGGTGTCACCTGCCTTGGTTTGGAAACATTGGGATCACTTCTTCATTGTATGGTTGTCCATCCTCCTGTTTGTCATGCTTTCACTTACTGACATACTGGCAGGTAACACACTCTTGTTTTGGTGTAACCTGCCTTGGTTGGGAAAGATAGGAAACACTTCTTGGTAGTATGGCAGGTAACACACTCTTGTTTTGGTGTCACCTGCCTTGGTTGGGAAACATAGGGATCACTTCTTCGTTGTATGGTTGTCCATCTTTCTGTTTGTCATGCTTTCACTTACTGACATACTGGCAGGTAACACACTCTTGTTTTTGTGTCATCTGCCTTGGTTGGGAAACATAGGAAACACTTCTTGGTGGTTTAGATGTTGTCTTGCTTACTCTTACTGACATACTGGCATGTAACACACTCTTGTTTTTGTGTCACCTGCCTTGGTCGGGAAACATAGGAAACACTTCTTGGTGGTTTAGATGTTGTCTTGCTTACTCTTACTGACATACTGGCAGGTAACACACTCTTGTTTTGGTGTCACCTGCCTTGGTTGGGAAACATTGGGATCACTTCTTCTTGTATGGTTGTCCATCCTCCTGTTTGTCATGCTTTCACTTACTGACATACTGGCAGGTAACACACTCTTGTTTTGGTGTAATCTGCCTTGGTTGGGAAAGATAGGAAACACTTCTTGGTGGTATGGTTGTCGTCTTGCTTAAACTTACTGACATACTGGAAGGTGACAGTTGTCCTTTACGCTTTCACTTACTGACATATTGTCAAGCAGTATATGTGTTCCATTGATGATTTACACCCTTCCTGATACAGATGACCTACCTTGCACTTTTAGCTCTTTCCTACATGCAACACATCTCCAGCAGATGCCTCAGAAAACATCTAGGCAAAAATATAAAGAATCTCTATAAATGAAAGTGTAGTCATTGAATACAGTTGAGAACATTGTGGAAAAGTGAGCGATTTGCTCATTATGAGCAATTCCTAATTTTGTTACAATATGTTCAAAAGATGTCTTTTACAAATAAGTTTAAATGTGTCTGCCAAATTGTTTAACTCAGTATGATTATTGCCCTAGTAAACTTTTGTTTTTTGTTACAAAACATAATGTAATACTCCGCCTTTCATTTCATACACATACTTTCTATTCAGGATCCATGAACCAGTTGAACGCTTTTCCTCAAACAGACAAAATTTAACACATCTGCCACACATGACTTGTGAAAACATTGTGACATAAGGAGTATTATAAGCTCATTAAAGCAATTCTTCGTTTTGCCACAATGCTAGACTCTCATTTTTGGAAATTCTTTATATTCCAACATCAATTAATGTGAACCTTTTTAAGTTATTCCTTTTTGCATTTAACAGCATGTCAAGCATGTAATTAATAATAATAATAATAATAATAATAATACATTTTGTACTTTATTTAATGAGGGTAACACAGTTAGTTACACTAATCTTCCCTGTGGCCCTCAATTAACACATTTTAAATGCCGAATTTTTAAAAAGGATTTGTCCAGCTTTGGACATTTGGAAGAATCCATAGCCAATTCAAGGAATATCAAGATAAAAATGCTAAATTGAGCAGCAAATGTCCAGATTAGTTGAATGCCCCAGCTGGCCTGGCTATACAAATGATGTTAATTGTTCCACTTAATCGGTTATAGCAGTCAAAGTGTTCAAGTTCCTTTTCTGTACTTATCAAGATAATTTTTTATTACAGATTTTAAGGGTTTTAAAATTTCTATTTAAAAAAAATACGCCAAAAAAACAACTTTTAGTTGGTATTTAAACAATGTAACCATGAGTTTTTTTATAAATTCATGTATTTTTGTTTCCATGACATCAGTAGTATCTGTTTCCATAACGACAGTCCCAAGAGGTCCATAAGTCATTCTTTAATTTATTTTACTACTATTGACCTCTTATATCAAGGTGACGGGATGATGGATGCCTATATTATTCTATCCTCTATTGTTTCTATAGCAACATATTGAGCTATGAACAGTTACATTACAGAATTCTATTTTTGTTTCCATGACAACAATTGTATTTGTGTTTCCATTGTGTACAATCTTGTTATTTTTGCATTTTGCATATTACAGATTATTCTGAATAATTATATAATAGTATTTTATTTTTTTGTTTCCATGACAACAGATGATTGTGAAGGTACCAACCATCATGATAAAGATAGAAGGAGGTGTTGGGAACCGTACGGTACCTTTACTGGTGACAGAAATGAGCTTCGAAGGTCAAGTCAGAGACTGGTCAAACAAGGTAAAGTGTAAACACATGATCATTGTGTGTCGGAAATGTACAACAGTTTGTTTTCCTACGATTAGTTCACAGGCATCTGAATTTTCATTTGAGAAAATGTGAAAAAGACCCATACAAGACTGTTTAAAGCTACTACAAAATAATCTTAATATGGTTCATATACATTAATAATGACGGTATTGTTATTTGGAAAATCCCACACAGAACTGTGTTGCAATAAATAGTCTCACTATATGGTGCATATACTATAATTATAATATTTTTATATAACACCCTATACACTAAAACAAAGCCATGTGGGTATATAGGAGTCACTGTGTCGGGCTGCTATCTGTCGGTTGGTCGGAAGCCATATTTTGTCCGGCCTATTTCTTACAAACCACTGGGTGAAATTTTACATGAAGCTTCTATACCAAGAGGAGATATGCATATCCTAAAGGGGTTAAAATTGCATCATATTTTACAGAGTTATGGCCCTTTTTCTTATTAAGTTATGGTGTAGGTCAAGGTGCTGTTTAGGGGGTATTTATCATCTTCAGTGATAGTTCTAGTTATTATAGTCTATGTACTATATAGAGAGACTATTCATTTTGAAGCTACACTGTTTTGTGTGGATTTAACCAAATTTTCTCAAGCGAAAACTTGGACATTATTACTTTTATTGTATATGAACCATATAGAGAGACTATTTTGTAGTAGTTTAATCAGAATCTTCACAACTAAGAAGAAGCTTATGAAAGCTTTTGTAAGTGAAATCCAAAATGTGAAGATCTAGATCAGATTATGCTGATTTCCAGACTGGTCTAAATCTATACTGTTCACACTGGACAGACTCATAGGAGCTTAGCAGTGCAAACAGGTACCAGTGGGCATTTCTGTCCATCTGTTCAGACATATCAAGATCTTCACAAGTTGACAGAAGCTTTTAACAAACTTATGTTAGTAATAATAGTACAGTGTAGATCTTGATCAGACTGACCATCTGTTCAGACAAATCAGATTCTACACAAGTTAATGGAAGCTTCTAACAAGCTTATATACGTAAGTAATATTAGAACAGTGTAGATCTGGATCAGACCATGCATCTACACAGGCTGATCTGGATCAACAATGTTCACAAAAGCCAACATTTACCTCTTCCTATGAACAGACTCTTATGATATGTCTTTGCTCTAGGGGTCAAGGTCACGTTGATATTGTCCAGTATTACACTATAAATTATGGTTGGAGATAACCTGTCAAGGTCACGTCGATATTGTCCAGTATTACACTATAAATTATGGTTGGAGATAACCTGTCAAGGTCACGTCGATATTGTCCAGTATTACACTATAAATTATGGTTGGAGATAACCTGTCAAGGTCACGTCGATATTGTCCAGTATTACACTATAAATTATGGTTGGAGATAACCTGTCAAGGTCAACCTATGTGCTGTATAACACATGCAATCGGTTGACGGGATAACTCTCCTCACAATTTTGTTAAAACCTGCAAGTTTTTATACATGTCTCAACAGTGACAGCTATGTTGCTTACACAAGTTCACTCCCTTTTCTGAATTAAAGATCAACTGAAAGTGGTGTGTAATACATAGAAAAATCAATGGCATTCTTGTGAAATTAAAAATTTGTAACTCAATATGTAATTTGTAACATCTTAACCCTTTCCCTCATACGACAATTCTGCAGCAGATGACTTGGAAAGTATATAGAAAATCTCCATAATTGAATGGATGACCAATGACTAAAAGTGGAAAACATTGTGGCAAAAGGAGAAATTGCACGTTTTGTGCAATTTCTTCTTTTGTCACTATGTTTTCAAACAGCTGTCTGCTGCAGAGGCGTCCGAAAGCTTTTATATGAGGGAAAGGGTTAAAAAAAAAAAACATGCCATTGTTTTTAGACCTGATAGCATCTCATGCTCATTTTTTTTAATATCACACAAAAACAGTTGAATAATCTCTATATATTATATAATATTATTTTATGTTAAACATTGTTATATTATATTATTTTATATTATATTATATTATATATATTATTATTTATTTCAGTTGTATGTAGAGAGTAGTTTGAAGCTAGAAGTTGCCTATTACAACGAGAAGATGTCTGTATGGGAACCACTACTTGAACCAGTCTTAGATCAGAATAAAGTCAGACCCTGGGAACTACAGCTAGAGGTATAGCCTCATTTTGATTTAAAATGATATTTAGACAAAAGTTGTATACATATATGTTCCGTGCTTCTGAAATTCTTTACCCTTTCCCTCATACCACAATTCTGCAACAGACGAGTTTGAACATATTTTGTCAAAAAATAGAAAATCCCTATAATTGAATGGATAACCCCTATGACTAAAAGTGGAAAACATTGTGGCAAAAGGAGAAATTGCTGGTTTTGAGAAATTTCTTTTGTCACTATATTTTCAAAAAGCCGTCTGCTGCAGAAGCGTCTATATGAGGGAAAGGGTTAATTTCACTATTAGCCATGATGTTTTCAAAAGTCGTCTGGTGCAGATGTGTCAAAATATTTCTGCTGATGGCTAAGAGTTAATGTGACTAATTATCAAGCGGTACAGATCTGTATCACACTACACTAGAGTAGGATGAACTGGATCTGCACTATTCTTAACCCTTTCCCTCATACAAAAATTCTGCAGCAAATAACATTGAACATATTTTGTCAAAAAATAGAAAATCTCTATAATAGAATGGATAACCTGATGACTATCCAAATACCTATTTAAGAAACTGAAATATGGTGCTTATCTGCAGTGCTGTATATATGATACTTCAGTTATTTATTTTTCCTGTCTGAAATACCTGTAATACTTTGCCTCACTAACAAAGAGGCAGGTAGGAGAGAAATCTGACTGACTGCAGCAGATTTGGTTAACATTCCACTCCCGCAGAAAAGGGAAACATATTCTGTTTCTTAATCCTTTCCCTCATACGACAATTCTGCAGCAGACGACTTTGAACGTAATTTGTCAAAACATAGAAAATCTCCATAATTGAATGGATAACCTATGACTAAAAGTGGAAAACATTGTGGCAAAAAGAGAAATTGCTCGTTTCGAGCAATTTCTTCTTTTGTCACTATGTTTTCAAAAAGCCGTCTGCTGCAGAGGCGTCAGAAAGCGTCGATATGAGGGAATGAATGAATGTATATTGTTTTATGGCGCATCGACAGCTAAGGTCATTTATATAGCGCGCAATTAAATTTAATTATTCATGATCCCTGGGTAAACAAACCAGTACTAGGCTAGAAAATGTGCCTTGCCCAAGTGCACTCCACCATGACCGTAGTGCCTCGACTGGGGATCAAACCCGGGACACCCGGTTTCGAAATCCCCGACGCTAACCACTCGACCACAGCGGATTCCTCGATATGAGGGAAAGGGTTAAATGGGCTATGGTTGGTTTTCCTAGAGAGTCGGGACGTAACTCATGTAGGATGAACGCTCTTATCTGGACTTCATCAACCGTTCCTTCATAAGTGATTAACCCTTTCCAACATACATCAAATCTGCAACAGATGACTTTGAAAACATCAAGGCATAAATAAAAGAAAATCTCTTAAAAAATAAAAATAAAAAATCGTGGAATAATGTTGAAAATATTGTGGCAAAAGGGGACTTTGAAAATATTACTAGACAAAAAAGTTAACAAATCACTCAAAATGAAAGTATGATGAATTTGATAAGAGTTAAAAACATTTTGGTAAAATGAGAATTTGTTCGTTATGAGCAATTCTTCCTTTTGTTTTTCAAAGTCATCTGCTGCATATGCATCACAATGCGCCTGAAGGTTGGCAAGGGTTGAATAGAGTTGAAGAAAGAGAAATTGGTTAATGTTACAAACTGCATCAACATAAGATCATTGTTCATAACACGTATGTGTATATATGTTTTCTAATATTTTCATTCATACTTGCAGTTTGATCTGTATTTATTTATGTAATTTTCCTGTAACTAAAAACAATGTTTTTGTATATCAATGATTTAGATTGTAATTATTTGCTATGTTTTGTGCTGTATGTATTAAATTAGGCCTACAGCAAATTTCTGCTGACATGACTGAAAGAATAAAAAACTATAAAAACTTTATTGTTACATAGGTGATGAAGAACGATGACTTTGAGCCGAGTTACGAGGATGACGAAGAGACGGACAGTATCAAAATTCCGCCCCCAAAGATGTCGATCAACGTCAAGTCGACGGATGCTCTACAGATGACCATGACTAAAGCATGCCTCGAGAGTTTGACTAACCTCGGGAAGGTAGGGAACTTTGGTTATAACATCAAATATCTTTCTGGGTATAACAATAAAACTCTCTTTCATTCAATATCTTGGCCTTAGGCCTTTTTCAGGATTGTTTGGTGCTTTATGTCACTATCAACAGTTTTTAGCTGGACTGTTTTTCGATAAAAAAAAGTTGGGCTGCTTGGCGTTGTTGTCTGCGTCATCACAAAACTTAAATCTTACCTCCTAAATCAAAAAAGCATTCAACATTTTCAAACGAAACTTGGTACACATGTTCCTAGGAACAATATGTATGTCTATACCAATTCACATAACTCTGGCTTTAATAATAATTCAGTAATGCCCCTTTTTAGACTTAGAAACAAAAACAGACAAGCGTATGCGTTTGTTTCGTGGCACTCTTTGTTCGGTTATATATCACAGCGTTTCCTGGGTAAGTTACCAGTACTACTGGGACTTTTATCCTGATACCAGCCAGTCAATTGTAATGCTAACCAAGCAACCTAGAGCATCTGTTTCAGGATGTCACAAAGATCTCTATGGACCATGTTGTATTCACATTGAACTCGTAATCCTCTTCCCATGTGAAACAAATCTGCAGCAAAAAACCTACCAAAGAAATGCCGTAATATAACTGAAAATTGTTTAACCCTTTCCCTCATACAACAATTGTGCAACTTTGAACATATTTTGTCAACAAATAGAAAAATCTCCATAACTGAATGGATAACCTATGACTAAAAGTGGAAAACATTGTGGCAAAAGGAGAAATTGCTCGTCTTGAGCAATTTCTTCTTTTGTCACTGTGTTTTCTTATCCCTTTCCCTCATATAGACGCTTTTTGACGCCTATGAAGCAGACGGCTTTTTGAAAACATAGTGACAAAAGAAGAAATTGCTCAAAACGAGCAATTTGTCCTTTTGACACAATGTTTTCCAGGGTTAAAGCCGCCTGCTGTAGAGGCTACAGAAAGCGTCTACATGAGGGAAAGGGTTAAAGCGGCTTAAAACACCAAAGAATCGATCAATGGTCGTTTTTATTTTCAGGCCTTTGGAGATGCCTACTTGCTAGTGGAGCCGACACATAAGGTCGGAGAAACCATGGACCCGTTTGTGGTACAAAACCTCTCAGGCTTGGACTTAACCCTCAAACTGGATCCTACATTCGATGTAAACTATTTTTAAACTCCAAACCCTTTACTTCATGCAACAAACATGCAGCAGACAACTTTAAAAAACATTGTGAGAAAAAATATTTAAAAGCTCTGAAAACAAAAGTATAGTGATTAGAAACAGCTGAAAACATTGAGGAGAAACATTTGCTACTACTATGTTTTTGAAACATCTAGACAAAAATTGGAAAGTCTGTTACACAGGGTTTTCAAAATTAACCAATTGCCAATGAAAATGATCTGTTAAAATCATTTTTTATCTGTTAGTTTTGCTCCCCTGGGGCCCCTACACGGGATTTGCCCTTGACCTGACCCCAAGGCTGATCGGTTACTTTTCTCATTTGATCTGTTACACCAAAACATTCTGACAACCTTGTCCGTAAATATAAATATAATTATTGAATACAGTTGTAGACAATTGAGGTAAAAGGAGAAATTACTCATGATGAGCCATTTCTGGTTTTGCCTCCGTGTTTTCAAAACATGTCTGCTGCAGGTGTGTCAGAGTATGTGGGAAAGGGTTAACTTAACCCTTTCCCACATACGACAATTCTGCAGCAGACGACTCTGAACGTATTTTGCCAAAACATAGAAAATCTCCATAATTGAATGGATAACCTGCGACAAAAAGTGGAAAACATTGTGGCAAAAGGAGAAATTGCACGTTTTGTGCAATTTCTTCTTTTGTCACTATGTTTTCATAAAAGCCGTCTGCTGCAGAGGCGTTAGAAAGCGTTTACATGAGGGAAAGGGTTAACCATTTACACTCATAAAACAATTCTGCAGCAGACGACTTTGAACATATTTTTTTCAAAACATAGAAAATCTCCATAATTGAATGGATAACCTGCGACAAAAAGTGGAAAACATTGTGGCAAATGGAGAAATTGCACGTTTTGTGCAATTTCTTCTTTTGTCACTATGTTTTCATAAAAGGCGTCAGAAAGCGTTTACATGAGGGAAAGGGTTAACCATTTACACTCATACAACAATTCTGCAGCAGACGACTTTGAACATATTTTGTCAAAAAATAACAAATCTCTATAATTGAAAGGATAACCTATGACTGAAAGTGTGGAAAAACATTGTGGCAAAAGGAGAAATTGCTTGTATTAAGCAATTTCTCCTTTTGTCGCTATGTTTTCAAAAAGCTGTCTGCTGCAGAGGAGTCAGAAAAAGCGTCTATATGAGGGAAAGGGTTAATACCTAATGTGGTATATTTAGAGTTGTCTGCATTGAAAATCTGAGGAAACATTGATCCATTATTAGCAAGATAGAACCATAACTTTTGATATGTATTTAAATAAACAAAAGCATTGTGGGAATAAAAGAAAGCACTGAATTCTGCTCCGACCCCACATAATATGTTCTTAACCCTTTCCCTCATATAGACGCTTTCTGCAGCAAACAGCTGTTGGAAAACATAGTGACAAAAGAAGAAATTGCTTAAAATGAGTAATTTCTTCTTTTGTCACAATGTTTTCAACTTTTAGTCATAGGTTATCCATGCAATTATAGAAATTTTCTATTTTTTGACAAAAAATGTTCAAAGTGGTCTGCTGCAGAATTGTTGTATGAGGGAAAGGGTTAAGTAGACTTCCCGCTAGACATGAGAAGTTGTCTGTATTATACAAAAGGTTAACCCTTTCCCCTATAAAACATATATTTAGTATACAACTTTAAAAACATCTTTGCCAAAATATGTAAAATGACAATAAATGAAAATACAATTACTGAAAAGAGATTGAACATTGAGGTTATAGGAAAAATTGCTCATGAGCTATCATTTTTTTCCTCAATGTTTTCAAAAATCATAAAGGCTAAATTAATTTCAATATTTTAAGCAGACTATTTTAACTTTGAAATTTCAATCAATATTTGAAGTTCAATCAATATTAAAGTTAACCCAAAAAAGGATTTGTAAGAAATTTAAGATTAAATACTCACTTATTCCAGATGCCATCAGACGCCAGTATGGGAAAAGTGGTTTTAAAATCGGATCAGACATTGGGTCTACAGGACAAGGCGGGAAAGAAGCTGCGACGACAAAGATCCATGATGAAGACCCAAGATACTGATGAAAAGAAGATTATCTTTCAGGTTAGTTATTAGCATTTGTTTAACCCTTTCCCACTTACAAAGAATCTGCAGCAGAGGACTTTGAAAACATGGTGACAAAAACCTAAAAAATCTCCATAAAAGACAGCTTAATTGTTAAATGAAGTTGGAAACATTGTGGCCAATATCAGCAATTTCACCTTTGGCCACAATGTGTTCAAGTGCAATGCGTCTGCAGTAGGGAAAGGGCTAATGGTAGTGTTGGGCCATCGGTTACATTTTTACAATCGATTATCGGTTACAATCGCTTTGCCTCATTCGAATAGACATCGATTATATAATCGGTTCATACAGTATTGTAGTTAACAAGCCTCAATGTTCGCAATGCTTCTTATTATTATACGCCCAGATACATAGTAGTTGGTTTGTCGGTCCGTTGGTCTGTGGACATTTCTTGTGAACACTATTTCTCAGCAACCCTTGGTCAGAATTCAATATAACTTCACAAGAATGATTGATACCAAGCCTAGTTGTGCATATTGCCGGCTTGTTGCACTGGAATTGTTTTTAAATGGGTTATGGCCCCTTGAATTTCTCATACATATGTATATTGTCAGGCAACACCTTCAGTGATATTTCTAGTTTATATTTGATAAAAAATATACTGGCTTAATGTCTTGTCTTTACTAGGTTGTATCATTTATTGCCAAAAAACACTTTGTTTTGACCTCAAGTTGTTGTATTTACATGCTAGACCACCAAACATGACTGCGAGAGTAATCTCCCTTGTGGAAGCGAATATTAATCAAGCATTAATGAAGCAAAAAAGGTGAACAGATTGATAATCAATTGTGATAAAATGCAATTGATTATCGCCAATGTGATGCATATCCGATCAACTTTCGATCATCGGCCCAACACTAGCTAATGGAGTTTTGTGCTCTTGTCTTTTTATGCCCCCGGAATCATAGATTCGGTGGGCATATAGTTTTTGGCCTGTCTGCACGTCTGCACGTCTGTCTGTCTGTCTGTCTGTATGTCTGTCTGCACGAAAAAAACTTTAACCTTGACCACTACTTTTGAACCATAACAGGTACGGCTACCATATTTCACATGTGTATTCCTTGTGACATGACCTTTCTGTCGGTACCAACATTTTTGACCTTGCGACCTTGACCTTTGACCTAGATGTTGCCATTCTCGAAAAAAACTTTAACCTTGGCCATTACTTTTGAACCATAACAGGTACGGCTACCATATTTCACATGTGTATTCCTTGTGACATGACCTTTCTGTCAGTACCAACATTTTTGACCTTGCGACCGTGACCTTTGACCTAGATGTTGCTATTCTAAAAAAAACCTTTAACCTTGGCCATTACTTTTGAACCATAACAGATATGGCTACCATATTTCACATGCGTATACCTTGTGACATGACCTTTCTGTCAGTACCAACAATTTTTACCTTGCGACCTTGACCTTTGACCTAGATGTTGCCATTCTCGAAAAAAACTTTAACCTTGACTACTTCTTTTGAACCATAACAGGTACGGCTACCATATTTCACATGTGTATACCTTGTGACATGACCTTTCTGTCAATACCAAAATTGTTCACCTTGCAACCTTGACCTTTGACCTAGATGTTGCCATTCTCGAAAAAAACTTTAACTTTGACCACTACTTTTGAACCATAACAGGTACGGCTACCATATTACACATGTGTATTCCTTGTGACATGACCTTTCTGTCAGTACCAACATTTTTGACCTGGCGACCTTGACCTTTGACCTAGATGTTGCCATTCGGGGGGGGGCATCAGTGTTTTGGTAGCTTTTCCTGTAAATCCTCGGCTATAAGACGCATCCCCGACTTGTACCTCTCAATTGTTGGTGTTCATGGTTGACTCTTCTTTAATCCTTACGCTCATATGGACGCTTTCTGATGCCTCTGCAGCAGATGGGTTTTGGAAAACATAGTGAAAAATGAAGAAATTGCTCAAAACAAGCAATTTCTCCTTTTGACACAATGTTTTCCACTTTTAGTCATAGATTATCCATTCAATTATAGAAATTTTCTATTTTTTGACAAAATATGTTCTGACAAAGTCGTCTGCTTCAGAATTGTCATATGAGGGAAAGGGTTAAGAGGCAGTATTAGGCCACAAACTGATGATAAACAGTGAGATAAATAATTTGATCATCATTCAATTATTTTTATTTAATTTTTCAGGCTGAAAAATTTGACGCTGCTGAAGTAACTATCAGGAGAGCAGAAAAGCGACTCTTTCACATCACATCGAAGGACGGAGAACAGTATGCCATTGTTTGTGAGACGAAATCTGCTGTGGGACAGAAATCCGTCACATTTTTATCTTCTGTCAAGGTAACTAGTCCTTTCCCAAACACATGCACTTTAACACGCATCCGCAGTAGACAGCTTTTTGAAAACATAGTGACTAAAGAAGAAATTGTGCGTTTTGAGCAATTTCTCCTTATGCCATAATGTTTTCCACTTTTAGTCATAGGTTATCCATTTAATTATAGAGATTTTCTATTTTTTCACAAAATATGTTCAAAGACGTCTGCTGCAGAATTGTTGTATGAGGGAAAGGGTTTAAACACTCATTTATTATGAAGATTTTTCACTTATTTGCCTGGTTTAGATTTGTTGTATGGTGGTAATTAATTTTATATATCAGTGTGTCAAAAAGTTTGTGATTTAGGAAATCCAGATCTCCAGCATGCCAAGATATAAGGGAATTGCTGTATTCTAAAAAGAGTAAATGTTAACCTTTTTCCCACATGCAATAAATCTGCAGCACACAATTGAAGCTCATCAACAGTTATTTCTCATTTAATTTTTCTACAATGTTTTTGTATCACCCTGCGTAGCATGGTAGGCACTTAGGGATTACTTTTTTTTTGTCCGGCGTCTGTCTCTCTGTCCATCACACTTTTTTGTCACACTTTTTCGTCACACTTTCAATGAGCAGGTGACCCATGTGCTCCGCGGAACACTCCATTTTAGTTTTCAAAAGTGTTAAATAATTATACTTTCAGTGATATACACTTTCATAGTTTTGCTTAGATATTTTGAAAGTCGTCTACCATATATTCATTGTATGGGGGAAAGGTTTTACAAAATGATTCACAGAACATAACTCTAGTCTGCTTATTAGTCCCCTACCGGCGTGCCGACGGGGACTATTAGGTTTGCACTCCGTCCGTCAGTCCGTCAGTCAGTCCGTCAGTCAGTCCATCTGTCAGTCAGTCAGTCAGTCCGGCAAATCAGTTTTCCGCACTTTTTTTCTACATGCTTTGAGGTATTGAGCTGAAATTTTGTATATGCCTTTGTTATCATGTGTCACAGATCAAGTTCGCGTTTCCTGGGATTTCGTCAATTTTTTAATGAGTTATGCCCCTTTTTGGACTTAGAATATTCGTTTTCCGCATTTTTTTTCTACATGCTTTGAGGTATTCAGCTGAAATTTTGTATATGCCTCTGTAATCATGTGTCACAGATCAAGTTTGCGTTTCATGGGATTTCGTCAATTTTTTTATGAGTTATGCCCCTTTTTGGACTTAGAATATTAATAAGTCAAAACGTGCAAACCGGTAGGGGATTATGGTATTGCTTGCAATCCTACAGTTACTTGTTTCTGATAATTATTAACCTTTGACACATGTGTTCCACTGAAAGCTCTCTTTGATTGTATAACTCCAATTAACATTTTAACCCTTTCCCTCATATGACAATTCTACAGCAGACGACTTTAAACATATTTTGTCAAATAATGGAAAATCTCTATTATTGAATGGATAACCTATGACTAAAAGTGGAAAACATTGTGTCAAAAGGAGAAATTGCTCGTTTTGAGCAATTTTTTCTTTTGTCACTATGTTTTCAAAAAGCTGTCTGCTGTAGAGGCGTCAGAAAGCGTCTATATGAGGGAAAAGGTTAACTGGTCCGTGGTCAATAATTATTTCTTTTACATACACAAATACATGTACTCTGTTTGTTATACAGGTCCAGAATCACCTGTCTGTACCGATAGAAGTTTTCTACAAGGACAACAGTACAGGGGTGACACCAATCACTGTCGTGGCAACGGACGACTCGTTCGGACTTCCCATTCCGACCATCTACACAAAGTCCAGAGCTTTCATGTTTAGGCCAAACAAAGTTGGGTAAGTATTGGACCTGATGGTCTGATCACATTGGGCCAAATGTCATTCCATTTGCTTTCCGAATAGGAGTTTGGGTGTTTGTTGAGTGAACAGATCATATGCAGGAAGCATTCAGTGTGTTCTAGGAGCATACAGTTGTTCGGCTCCGTACTGAGGTATACGGAAAGGCATTCGGTAGCTCCAAAAATTTGTTTTGCATGTTCAAAATAAATTTCATCGACCATCTACACAAAGTCCAGAGCTTTCATGTTTAGGCCAAACAAAGTTGGGTAAGATTGGACCTGAGTCATTAGTTTAAGGGTACTTTGTCTCATTAAACTTTATGTTGTTAACCCTTTCCCTCATATAGACGCTTTCTGACGCCTCTGCAGCAGACAGCTTTTGGAAAACATACGGTAGTGACAAAAGAAGAAATTGCTTAAAACGAGCAATTTCTGCTTTTGCCACAATATTTTCCACTTAATCATTCAATTATAGAGATTTTCTATTTTTTGTAAAAATATGTTCAGTCTTCTGCTGCAGAATTGTTGTTGTATGAGGGAAAGAGTTAACAGTTAGTTTGTTACACTAATGACCAAAATCATCCTTATCATCTAATGTCATGGGCTGTAACCCCCCTTTCCAACATACAGACGCTTTCTGATGCCTCTGCTCTGTTTTAACTTAAGTCTAATGTAGAATATAGAAACAAGTTAGAAACATCACATTGATCCATTTCCCACTTGAAGATGTGTTTTGATGCATCTCCATGCTATTCAATAACTGTTCTTTTATTTGTAGAGTTTTACGATACTTTAGCATAGATATTTTTAAAGTCATCTGCTGCATATTTGTTACATGTGAGAAAGGGTTAAGAATGAATCTCTAGGACAAAGCATATTTTCTAGACTGGAACTGATTAACCCTTTAACACATACAAACAATCTGCAGCAGACGACTTTGAAAACATCTTGGCAAATGGAGAAATTGCTCATTATGAGCAATTTCTCCATTTGCCACAATGATTTCAAAAGTCGTCTGCTGCAGAGGCGTCAGAAATTGTCTATATGTTGGAAAGGGTTAACAATATTCATTGTGACCAGCATCATTCGTCTTCCACCAATGTGCTAGGAGTCCATGGGGGAAGGTAGCACATTGCATGAGACGAAAGTTGTGTGGAGTACTGGTGAGTGAAAGCCATTAAACATGTGTTAGACAAACTGACCAAATGGATATAACTGAAAAACGGTTGAAAATGATGTTAATCCATTCTCACCCTTGGATGCATTTTGAAGCATCTGCAGCAGACTATTCAGGCTATTTTGATGTCACGAAACTTTACTTCATAATTCAAAAACAATTCAACATTTTCAATAAAACTTGGTACACATGTTCCTATGAATAATATGGGTGTCTATTCCAAGTCACTTAAATTCTGGCTTGAATAATTATTCAGTAATGCCCCTTTTTCAGCTTAGAAAAAAAACAGATGAGTGTTGGCATTCGCTTAGTGGCCCTATTGTTCCTTTTGCCACAATGTTTTCAACTGTATCCAATAATTAAACTTTCATTTACAGATGTTTTTAAAGTTGTTTGCTACAAATTTGTTTTATGTGGTAAAGGGTTAAGCTTTAAAACATAAATCTACTTCTGATACAGATGTACGGGAATAAGCGATGAGGTCAGTTGGAAGGGTGCGGAGAACATGGGAATAAAACAACTGAGTTGTATGGGAGAAGCTGGATCCGAGAGTTTCCACTTTAAGGTATGCATCTGGGGTATAAATGACGCTTCCATTGGTATAGAGACACTTAGGGAGATTGGGTTTATATCACCTCCCTTGGTATAGAGACACTTAGGGAGATTGGGTTTATGTCGCCACCCTTGGTATAGATACACTTAGGAAGATTGGGTTTATGTCGCCTCCCTTGGTATAGAGACACTTAGGGAGATTTGGTTTATGTCGCCTCCCTTGGTATAGAGACACTTAGGAAGATTGGGTTTATGTCGCCTCCCTTGGTATAGAGACACTTAGGAAGATTGGGTTTATGTCACCTCCCTTGGTATAGAGACACTTAGGGAGATTTGGTTTATGTCGCCTCCCTTGGTATAGAGACACTTAGGGAGATTTGGTTTATGTCACCTCCCTTGGTATAGAGACACTTAGGGAGATTTGGTTTATGTCACCTCCCTTGGTATAGAGACACTTAGGGAGATTTGGCTTATGTCACCTCCCTTGGTATAGAGACACTTAGGAAGATTGGGTTTATGTCGCCTCCCTTGGTATAGAGACACTTAGGGAGATTTGGTTTATGTCACCTCCCTTGGTATAGAGACACTTAGGGAGATTGGGGTTATGTCGCCTCCATTGGTATAGAGACACTTAGGGAGATTGGGTTTATGTCGCCTCCCTTGGTATAGAGACACTTAGGGAGATTGGGTTTATGTCGCCTCCCTTGGTATAGAGACACTTAGGGAGATTGGGTTTATGTCGCCTCCCTTGGTATAGAGACACTTAGGAAGACAGGTTTTGTGTCCCCTGTCTTGGCTTGGGGAAGATATTTTGTGTCACAACCCTTGGTTAAGAGACACTTAGGAAGAAGGGATTTGCGTTGAATGCCTTGGAAGAAGGACACTGAGAAAAATGGGTAGCCTGCCTTTACACATAGGGACACCATGGAAGTCCGGTATTGTGTCACCTGCCTTGGGAGAGGAACACTTGGGAAGACAAGTGCAACGAGACACTATTAGGTAGACAGATTTTATGTTGCCTGTCTTGGCAGAAAGATACTCAGGAACAGTTCTTTGTCATCTGTCTGGCATACTTTTATTTACTAGCATATTGGCAGGGTACACAGATTTTTTCTTTAAAATCTCTTGTCAAAATAGATATAATGTGTTTTGACGCAATCAGTTTATGAAAATCACTTTTTTCATTGACGTCAGTTTTTGTCATCCAAAATATTCCAACAACTGCATAATTATCTCTGCTGTTTTTTAAAGAAAAAAAAGTTTGGCTATTGTGATACCCTTGGCGGTGTCATCGTTGTCATCATCTGCATCCTCACAAAACTTTAAACCTTACCTCATTACCTAAAAAGACTTTTAACATTTTCTTGAAAATGAAACTTGGTTCAACAAAACTTTAAACCTTACCTCATAACTCAAAAAGCTTTCAACATTTTCAAATGAAACTTGGTACACAAAACTTACCTCATAACTCAAAAAGCTTTTAACATTTTCAAATAAAACTTGGTACACATGTTCCTAGGAACAATACACATCTCTATACTAAGTCACATAACTCTGGCTCCTTTTTTAGAAAAAAGAGACAAGATGGCATTACTCTGTGGCGCTCTTGTTATTGGAATATTATATCCTGGGACCAAAATGTCAGTGTCTCAGTCTTTTGCTGCTGCGCCTTTTGATAAAAGAAAGTTATTTGCTGATGTATGAACTCTCAATCATATTATGCTATATATGAAAGATGTTCCACCGTAAACATTACTGAATTGCAATCGCATTTGCTCTATTGAATAATTACACTTTAATTTATACTGATTGTACATATGTTTACCTGTATGTTTTTAAAGTTATCTGCTACATACTTGTTGTAAGTTGGAAAAGGGTAAAGTTGACCGTCCAATGTAATTGATATTTCAGGTTCGTGCACCAGATAAGAGGACGTGTTTTATATGTCCGGAGAAGTACCTGCTGCCAAGGCGACCATCTTCCACATCTACCCAACCATGATTCTACACAACTTATTGCCGTACAACATATCAGCTCTTGTAGAGGTGGGTCTGATACTTATTTGATTGATTTGGGGTTTAACACGGTTTTCAACAATTTGTATCTGCGAAGAAAGAAAAAGCCGGAGTATTGTGATACCCTTGGACGTTGTTGTCTGCTTTGTGGTCACAAAACCATAACCTTACCTCATAACTCCGGTAGCTCAGTCGGTAGCGACGCGGGCTGTCAATCCAGGGGTTGTGAGTTCGAATCCCGGCTCGGCCAACTTTCTTTCCGACGATTGACAAAAGTCAATGCGACATGCGTCATTCGTCTTTCACCAATGGGCTATGTCTATGTGGAAAAGCAGCCAGTTGCTTGGGAAGATTGTTGTGTGGAGTACTGGTGTGAGAAAACCAGGAAATGCATGAGTAATTGAACTGGCCGCCGTGATATAACTGAGAAATTGTTAAAAACGGCGTTAAAACCCAATCAATCAAACCTCATAACTCAAAAAACATTCAACCTTTTCAAATGAAACTTGGTACACATGTTACTAGGAACAATACACATGTATATGCCAAGTCACATAACCCTTTCCCTCATACGACAACTCTGCAGCAGACGACTTTGAACATATTTTGTCAAAACATAAGAAATCTCCATAATTGAATGGATAACCTATGACAAAAAGTGGAAAACATTGTGGCAAAAGGAGAAATAGCACGTTTTGTGCAATTTCTTCTTTTGTCACTATGTTTTCAAAAAGCCATCTGCTGCAGAGGCGTCAGAAAGCGTCTATATGAGGGAAAGGCTTAATAATTATTTGGTAATGCCCCTTTTTTGACTTATGATAATTTACAGCCATTCAGTTCTATAGGACGAAATATCAAACCGGACATACAACTGAGAAAAAAAACAGACTAGCTTTTTCGTTTGCTCTGCAGCGCTCAGTCATATCATAGCAGCCAGTTCATCTATCCATGTGCATCCTGGTTTTCTCACACCAGTACTCCATACAACAGTTTTTCCAAGCAACTGGCTGCTTTTCCACATAGACTGTTAGCTCAGTGGTGGAAGACGAATGAAGCCTGTCACAATAACTCTTGTCAAATGTCAGAAAGAATTTTGGCTGATCCAGGGTTCAAACTCATAACCCTTGGATTGACAGCACACTTTGCTACCAACTGGTCTACTGTGCTTGACCTAATATAAAGTAATATTGCATGTATTATGAAGATTTATAGAAATATACTGTGATGAGAAAAATCATATTTCCTCGCAGGAAATATTTCGAATGTGGGGAAATCAGTTCCTGGGATGATATGGAAATATTGTCATATGATGTTTACAATGTCTGAATTTGTTTTATGTGTGCCCCATAGAATTAGCCAGTTTCTGTGTTGGCTGTCTCTGAAGACTAGATAAGAGAGAGTGAACAGGTCTTTTTCGCCACAATATTTCTCTTATTACTCAACCAAATCCTATGTTTTTTTGTACTCAAAATAAATCTTTTGAGTACCCACAACATAGGGTTTGAATGTCAAATAAGGATTTTAGAAAGTGTAAAAAGTGATACATTGGGATCCTTTCTTTGACAATTTGTCTGTCATACTTACAATTGCTGGAACACCATATCTGCAGTCAATGACTCTTAAAACATTTAGGCAAAAATATTGAAAGAACAGTTATTGAAAAAAGTTGAAAATCATTGTGGCAAAAGGAGAAATTGCTCATGATGAGCAATTTCACCTTTTGCCACAAATGTTTTCAAAAGTTGTCTGCTGCATAGGGGTCACAATAGCATCTATATTCTATATATGGGAAAGAGTTAATCCTTTTCCACAATTATAGACTCTTTCAAATGTTTTCACAAGAAAATTAAACTTCATTTATAGAGAATTTCTGTCTTTTTGCTTTGTGGTTTCCAAAGTTGTCCTCCGCAGATTTGTTGTATGTGGGAAAAGGTTATTCACCCAAAGTGTAACGTTTCTGGTTCTCTGTTTTTTAGGGCACTGCAGATGCGATACCATTAGTTTCTGGTACCAACATACCGTTGGATCATGTGGCTATCGGAAAATCAACAATAGAAATAACCGTAAGTTGATTTATTCGAGTTTCGTTCCATTTCAACAGAATTTTATTTATGTTACATAAGCCAGTTCTCCTTAATATGTGTCTATGGGAAAATCCATGATAGAAATTACTGTAAGTTGATTTATTCCAGTTTAATTCCGTTTCAACAGTATTTCATTTATATATAAATATCACAGTATCCAGTTAACATAATCATTGTGTCTTTAGGAAAATCCATGATAGAAAGTACCTGAAGTTGATTTATTTGTTACGAAAATCAATTATAGAAATTAGTTTAATTTGAATTGTTGAAATTAAAATCCATTTCAACACTATTTCATTGCAGCAGCAAGTTTACATAATCATTGTGTCTTAAGGGAAATCATTGAAAGAAATTACTTAAAGTTTATTTATTGAAGTTTTAATGTAGTCCATTTATATCACAGTAGCCAGTTCACATTACCATATGTCTATAGGAAAGTCAATGATTGGACAACCACCTTTAAGGAGAAGTAAAATAATCGCTGTCCAAAAATAAAAATGATAATTAATAATATTAGACCCTATGTTGCACTTTACTATAAAGAATTTCCTCAATCGGTTGATTCTTTTGAGTATCCCCAACATCGGGTTTGGAGGGCAAGCAAGGATTTTTGAATGTGATAAGAAGGCTGTGAATCTTGACCAGGGGTCAAAGTTGTTTGGATCATCAATTCTGCATCATGTTATTTATCCCGATTTTGATGAGCAATTCCTTCTTTAGTCACAATGTTTTCAACTGTATGTATGCAATATTATACTTTATTTTATAGAATTTTCATATGTAGGAAAAGGTTAACAATCTCATTCAATATGTTATTAAATTTTACTTGAAGATTCATGATTACCAAGGAAAGGATTGGGTGGGGCGTCGCAGAATGGACGTGGATATTCCTGAACTATCCGTCTGGAGCTTCGAAGCGTATGAAAACTCCAAGAAGATAACGCTGGTAGGTCTTTTTAACAACAGCTACGTCCTTTATTAACATTGAGTGAGAGTTTTGGTCTAACCACTATTGAATTACATGATTTCAAGTGGGCGCCCTTTTGACATGTTGAATCAAGCAAACGGATATATAATAGATAATAATAATAATAATAATAAAGACCTTATTTATAGAGGCTGCATGGAACAATTCTGCAGCAGACAACTTTAAAAATGTCTACTCAAAAATATGGAAAATCTCTTTTTATGGTAGGTACATGTAACAAAGGCCGGATATTTTGGTCACTGGTTTCCAGTCAAACACATCCATGGTGAAAATATCTGGTTGGAAGCCTTCACCAATCTACATTGACCCCAAACCTTTTAGGCATGCTGCAGCACAAAATAGTCTTGCAATATATACAATTAGATGCATATAAATTATACAGAAATGCTAAAACTGAAAGCAAATCAAAGAATTACATCTCAATGAAACAGTGCAGGAGAAGTGCACCTTCAAAATTTCAAAAGGGCCTTTTTTTTTTAGAGTACTATGACCTGGAAACAATTTCATTTTGCTGTTACACCATATATAAGGTATCATACACATATTTATATAGACCAATGATGCATTTTAGATACCAGCACTGTTAACCCTTTCTCTCATATAGACGCTTTCTGACGCCTCTGCAGCAGACGGCTTTTTGGAAACATAGTGACAAAAGAAGAAATTGCACAAAACGTGCAATTTCTCCTTTTGCCACAATGTTTTCCACTTTTTGTCATAGGTTATCCATTCAATTATAGAGATTTTCTGTGTTTTGACAAAATACGTTCAAAGTCGTCTGCTGCAGAATTTGTCGTATGAGGGAAAGGGTTAAGGGAGATAATTTATCTAAGTAATAGATGTCCTAAACCATGCCAGCAGGACAGATATGCTGATTTAAATCTTTCCTGATGACATGATTGTGGACATCTATTACTTATAAAATAAATTCTCTCCCATAACAATGCAACCAGACAACCTTTTTGTGGACTAAGAACCCATTCAATCTTTCGATTTTTTTTCATTATTCATGTTTTTAACTCCAAACATCAAGTTGTATTGATCTAATGTAGAAATTACGCAAATCAATTGGATGTTTAACCCTTTCCCTCATACGACAATTCTGCAGCAGACGACTTTGAACGTATTTTGTCAAAACATAGAAAATCTCCATAATTGAATGGATAACCTACGACTAAAAGTGGAAAACATTGTGGCAAAAGGAGAAATTGCACGTTTTGTGCAATTTCTTCTTTTGTCACTATGTTTTTCAAAAAGCCGTCTGCTGCAGAGGCGTCAGAAAGCGTCTATATGAGGGAAAGGGTTAATAATTTACTATACATAATCTATTTGATTATCTAGTCTAGTTGTTTGTTCATGCCAGACGTACTAATTTACTATGAAACGCTGGGTACCAAACTAGGCACAGGAACTCTGTATTAAAATAAGTCAAGTTACATTCTTAACTCCCATTAGCACAAAGTGCTCAAGGTGAGCTATTTTGATCCCCATTTGTCCGGCGTCCGTCTCTGTCGTGTGTTGTCAGTTGCCTTGTTAACACTCTACAGGCTGTATTTTGCATCTGATCTTCATGAAGATTATCAGAACATTCATCTCCATCAA
>JASEVX010000014.1:26991719-27036891 GCA_031761405.1 Serripes groenlandicus
CTTTCTCAACACCCTTCCTTAAGCACTTGTTGAAGGTGAGCAGCGTCGGGGAGAGCTGTCCACTCTCTCTTATTGGAACATTTTTTACCCTTTCACCATTATACTTTCTTACCCAGCCCCAGTAGCTCAGTCTGTTGGGACGCAGCAGGCTATGAGTTTGAACCCCAGCGTGGCCAATATCATTGACAGAAGTAAATGTGACGGGCATTAATGATTATTTGTGATTCCCCAATAGGCTAACAGTCTATGTGGAGAAGTAGGAAGTTGCTTGGAAGAACAGTAACTGTTGTGTGGAGTACTGTTGTTTGAAAACCAGGAAGTACATTGGTAGGTGAATTGGCTGCTGTGATATCACGGAAAGATTATTGAAAACTATATTTAACCCCAGAGCTCTAGATAAGGAGAGTTTTGCTTGTTCTAAAATCCTTATTTTATCCACTTACCCTATGTTGTTGTTACTCAAAAGAATCATCTCATTGAGACAATTCTTTTGAGTACCCACAACATAGGGTTATTTGGATAATAAGAGTGATGTTGGGGGAAAAGGGTTGTAAACCCCTCCTTATTGAAAACTATATTTAACCCCAACATCAATTTTTGTGAATATGTTTGTGTATGATCTCTCTAGCATGTTTATACCTTGACAGATGGCTAATAAAATAGCACAAATTGACAAAATATCATCCTCATATATTTCTATGAACATAGGTGTAATAAAACGTTTCATGCATTTTGACGCATCTAAAGCAGGCAACTTTTGCAACGCTTTTGAAAGGGGGGGGGGGGGGGGGGGGGGGGGGGGGGTTAAAAGGTCAGTTATTGTGTCTCTTACCTTGGCTGGGAGACATATAGAAATCCCTTCTCCATCATTTGTCTGACACTTTGGATAACCTATGACAAAAAGTGGAAAACATTGTGGCAAAAGGAGAAATTGCACGTTTTGTGCAATTTCTTCTTTTGTCACTATGTTTTCAAAAAGCTGTCTGCTGCAGAGGCGTCAGAAAGCGTCTATATGAGGGAAAGGGATAAACTATGTTATGATTATTTAGAATAGACAAAGTGCTAAGGTTGACAATGCCCTCTTGCCTAGTAGTTAGATCCATTAACCCTTTCCCTCATATAGACGCTTTCTGACGCCTCTGCAGCAGACGGCTTTTTGAAAACATAGTGACAAAAGAAGAAATTGCACAAAACGTGCAATTTCTCCTTTTGCCACAATGTTTTTCACTTTTTGTAATGGGTTAATGAATTAACCCTTCCCCACTTGTAGACGCATTTTGACACAGTCATACTGTTACGCCTTTTGAAAACATTGTGGCATGATGAGGGATTTGTCCCAATTTTTTTTTCAGCTAATAGATTTAAGATTATTAATGTTAGAGTATAAGCCTAGTTGACACACTTTGATGATTAGTATTTATTAAGTTTCATATGTTTATTAATCTAATGGTTAAAAGTATTTTAAATTGGCTCCTGCATTCATATATGAGAAACCTTGATACTCTTTTTTACAAGTCTAATTTCAAGATAAGAGTAGAAATTATAAGTAAAGCATTGTTAAATTAAGAGAAATTGCTTATTGTGAGCAATTTCTCCTTTTCTAACTTTGTATTTTGAAACACACCTGACTGTATTATAATGAAAATTCCTTGGTAATTGTTAATAATGAAAACTATAAGTCAAGATAGTAAGGAAATTTGATGCTATCCCATGAAGCATTAAGTCAGTAAATACTTTATATGTTTTACCGGTAACCTTTCCCTTTTGCAGAAGCATTTCGAGGCATCTGCAGCAGACATCTTTTGAAAAGATTGTGGAAAAAGGAGAAATTCATCCTTTTGCCAAAATGTTTTCAATTCAGTAAAATATTTTAATTTTAATTTAATAATTTGTAAGTTTTTTTCCATAGTTTTGCCTAGAAATGATTAAAGTTCTCTGCTACAGATTAGTTTTAATGTGGGAAAGCATCAATTAACTAACCTGTTTACATATTGATGATGTACAATGACAGTTCAACATGCAAGGGGTTTTGGCTTATAATAAAGGGCATTGATTTACATCTTGACGTCACAATTATTTTCTCTCCGCTGCAAAGGGAGACAAATCCTGTTTTTTTCACCTATCATTAAGTTTGTGTTATTATATGAATATATAGGTAATTTTATTTCATATTGTCTCTATTCTTTTAGCAGGAAAGATATGCGTTCAGATAGAAAACTATTAGTATATTCTTCTTATTGTTGAGTTGTAGAGGTGTGATACTATACAACTTGTGTAATTATACCCCCGATAAACGAAGTTTAGAGGGGGTATATTGGAGTCACCCTGTGGTTGGTCGGTCGGTCGGTCTGTCGGTCGGTCGGTCGGTCGGTCGGTCGGTCGGTTGGTCCGTTGCAATTTTCCTTGTCCGGAGCATAACTTTAAAACTAATTGTTGGAATTTAATAAAACTTCATAGGATGATACAACACATTGAGAGGAAGTGCAGTGTACAGGAACCATAACTCTATTTTACCTAAATACAGAGTTATTGCCCTTTGTTACTTTTTCTTGTCCGGAGAATTACTTAATAACTAACAGATGGAATCTAATAAAACTACATACAATGGTAGAGCATAATGAAAGGAAGTGCAGTATACAAGAACCATAACTCTAATTTACATAATTACAGAGTTATTGCCCTTTGTTACTTTTTCTTATTCGTAGAGTCTTGTCCGGAGCATAACTTTAAAACAAATTGTTGGAATTTAATAAAACTTCATAGGATGATACAACACATTGAGAGGAAGTGCGGTGTACAGGAACCATAACTCTATTTTACCTAAATACAGAGTAATTGCCCTTTGTTACTTTTTCTTGTCCGGAGAATTACTTAATAACTAACAGATGGAATCTAATAAAACTACATACAATGGTAGAGCATAATCAGAGGAAGTGCAGTGTACAAGAACCATAACTCTACTTTACATAATTACAGAGTTATTGCCCTTTGTTACCTTTTCTTGTTCGTAGAGTCTTGTCCGGAGCATAACTTTAAAACTGATTGTTGGAATTTAATAAAACTTCATAGGATGATACAACAAATTGAGAGGAAGTGCGGTGTACAGGAACCATAACTCTATTTTATCTAAATACAGAGTTATTGCCCTTTGTTACTTTTTTTTGTCCGGAGAATTACTTAATAACTAACAGATAGAATCTAATAAAACTACATACAATGGTAGAGCATAATCAGAGGAAGTGCAGTGTACAAAAACCATAACTCTAATTTACATAATTACAGAGTTATTGCCCTTTGTTACGTTTTCTTGTTCGTAGAGTCTTGTCCGGAGCATAACTTTAAAACAAATTGTTGGAATTTATTAAAACTTCATAGGATGATACAACACATTGAGAGGAAGTGCGGTGTACAGGAACCATAACTCTATTTTATCTAAATACAGAGTTATTGCCCTTTGTTACTTTTTCTTGTCCAGAGAATTACTTAATAACTAACTGGTGGAATCTAATAAAACTGCATACAATGGTAGAGCATAATGAGAGGAAGTGCAGTGTACAAGAACCATAACTCTTATTTACCTAAATACAGATTAATTGCCCTTTGTTACTTTTTCTTGTCCGGAGAATTATTTAATAACTAACAGATGGAATCTAATAAAACTACATACAACGGTAGAGCATAATCAGAGGAAGTGCAGTGTACAAGAACCATAACTCTAATTTACATATCCAAAAATGAACAAAACAAGAATAACCCGATCCATAACATTGTCCTTTTAAGGTGGGGTTTCTAAATATTTCACAACTTTTCCTATCAGGGCGGCGTTCGGGGGTATTAATCACATTCAGTGATAGTTCTAGTTAATTTTAGCCAGACTTTCAACAAAGTTGAAACCTGGTTACTAGGACAGTGGTTAAAATTTAATGGAAGTATAGTATTCGTCAATAACTATGACAGAATTACAGACTACCTATTGACTACTCCGTGGGTGTAGTGGTTAGAGTGTCGGCCTTGTAAGCAGGGAAACCTCGGTTCGATCTCAGGTAATGTACATCTGTCAAAAGGCTAAATTTGGTTTTCCTAGAGCTTAGAATTCAGAGCTCTAGATAAGGGGCGTTTTGCATGTTCTAAAACCCTTGTTTGACCTTATAACCCTATGATGTGGGTTCTCAAAAGAACGATTCTTTTAAGTATCCACATCATGGGGGTTGGTTGGATGATAAGAGAGATATTGTGGGGGAAAGAGCTGTATACGCCTCCTTATCTGGACCTCTGTGAATAATAACTATACCCCCTTCGAAGAAGAGGGGGTATATAGGAGTCACTATGTCGGTTTGTCTGTCCGTCTGTCGGTCGGCCGGAAGCCATATTTTGTCCGGCCTTTTTCTTACTAACCATTTGGTGGAATTCAATAACATTTTACATGAAGCTTCTATACCAAGAGGAGATGTGCATATCACATATTAAAGGGGTTACAATTGCATGTTATTTTACAGAGTTATGGCCCTTTTACTTATTAAGTTATGGTGTAGGTCATGCAAGGTGCTGTTTAGGGGGTATTTATCATCTTCAATGATAGTTCTAGTTAATGTGGAAGACAGTGGTGCAGTGGTAGAGCATCGGCCTCTCATACCAAAGGTCCAGGGTTGGGATGAGCGGTTCTGCCTTTGGGATTTTTCCACACAAACAGCGCGAGTACTAGTTATGTCTCCATGAAGCAGACATGGAGCGTGATTAATATAAGCATAAAGCTTGTTTCACAATCAATGTAAAAATAAATAAGTTTTAAACTAAACCTCTGTGAATTTATTAATTATTGTTAACAAAGGAGGAGCCTTCCCAGGCCATAGCAAGAAGGAAGGGAAGAACAAACACAAGGAGAAGGAGAAGGTGAAGGAGATGAAGCAGAGTGGGAAAGTAGGTGTAACATATGACAGAACCGTTACTGTATGGTCTCGTACTAAACCACTAAAAGGACTGTTTCAATTTGCTTTTATCAAAATGTTCAATTTCATAAAAAGTTGTGGTATTCAACTTTTAACCCTTGCCCACATACAACAAATCCGCAGACGACTTTGAAAACATCTAGGCAAAAATATATCTTCAACTACAGGTATAATTGCTGAAAACATTGTGGCAAAAGGAGAAATTACTGTTTTTTTAGCAATTTCGCCTTTTGTCGCATTGTTTTCAATACTTGTCTGCTGCAGGGGGGTCAGAAAGTGTCTGTATGTGGTAAAGGGTTAAAGGGAAATAGGCAAATATTACTAATAGTGACAACAAAGTAAGTAAAAAATAGTTCAAAACTATTTTGGAAGTGAATTTTGAAAAAAAAAAAAAAAAGAATCATGAAAATGTACAAAATTTGGCTAGCTAAATTAAAAATTGAGCATAAACAATCAATATTTAGATGTTAACCCTTTCCCTCATATAGACACTTTCTGACGCCTCTGCGGCAGACAGCTTTTTGAAAACATAGTGACAAAAGAAGAAATTGCTCAAAACAAGCAATTTCTCCTTTTGCCACAATGTTTTCCATTTTTTGTCATAGGTTATCCATTCAATTATAGAGATTTTCTATATTTTGACATATTATGTTCAAAGTTGTCTGCTGCAGAATTGTCGTATGAGGGAAAGGGTTAATTGTGTTGGAGAGTGAAATTATACCTGTAATTTTTCCCTAGAATTATGATTCTTATTATTTCAAAACAACTTTTGAACAGTTTTAAAACTTTTGATCTTCATCTGGAGTTCAGCACCTTTAACCCTTTCCCTCATACGGCAATTCAGCAGCAGACGACTTTGAACATATTTTGTCAAAACATAGAAAATCACCATAATTGAATGGATAACCTATGACAAAAAGTGAAAAACATTGTGGCAAAAGGGGAAATTGCACGTTTTGTGCAATTTCTTCTTTTTCACTATGTTTTCAAAACGCCGTCTGCTGCAGAGGCGTCAGAAAGCGTTTATATGAGGGAAAGGGTTAAGGAAAGAAATTTGATGATGTGTAGATATATATATTCAATCATCATAATTTTGCAAACACTTTTGTGACTATTGTAGAATACTATTTAGACCTATACACAATATAAAGTCCTTTTAACCCTAATTTCACTGGTTACATATATCACCCTTGTTGGTTGTTTTTTTAACATTTCTTGCATATTCATTATGGTAAAGTCATTGCTCCAAATTAACCTTTTCCCACATACATGTATAGAAGCTTTCTTACACCACTGCAGCAGATGACGAAAACACTGACAAAAGGAGAAATTGCTCATAATGAGCAAATTCTCACTTTGCCACAATGTTTTTAACTCTTATTTAATAATAATTCTGTCATATTTTTGTCTAGATGATTTCAAAGTCATCTGCTGCAGATTTGTTGTACGCGGGAAAGTGTTAATAAATTGGTACCAGTAGCAAACAATACAAACAAAGATAGGACAGCACAAATGTGGATCTTTGTCTAAATTCTTTGCTACTGTTGTTGTCAACATGTCTTGAGAAGCATGGCAAGCAATTGATGTTTATGGTACAGTATAGCAGGATTGAGGTTAACTATTTCTGCAGCCAATGACTTTTGAAACATTGAGGGAAATTGAAGTTTGTTCGAAATGAGCGATTTTTCTATTTCTCTCTCACACTGTTTACAATAAATTAAAATCCAAAATTTACTTCCCTACAGACTTTTTATTGTCTTTTGGTCAGATTAATTGATTTTGGGAGAGTCTAAAAACATAAGCAAAGGCATGTTAGGAATTTGGGTTAGTCCAGAATTAGGGAAAACAGCTTTTGATTTTGATTTGCAATTATTTTTTTTCAATTTTGTGAAATATAATACAAGTTATTGTTCATTGGTTTTTATGCATGATTGTATTTGTAATTTTTATGCCCCCAACCCAAATGGCTTTGTAGTAATTTAGCCCTTTTCCATATACAGACGCTTTTTGATGCTTCTGCAGCAGAACATATAAAAAAATATTGTGGCTGACGAATAAATTACTTATGATAAGTAAATTCTCCTTTTGCCACAATGTTTACAATTTTTTTCAACATACATGTACATTTATAGAGATTTTTTATGTTTTTGTCTCCATATCTTCAAAGTCGTCTGCAGTAGATTTGTTTTATGTGGGAAAGGGTTAACCACAAACTAGTACGCAGGTGCATGATTGTCACGCTGATCTTTGGGCAAAATAATCAGGACTGTAAATCAAAGGTCAAGGTCTATGATCAAGTTTGAATTAGTTTGGTTAATTTTGGTGTCTTGTCCTTAATTCTGCAAAAAAAGATTATTCTTTTTTTAAATATCCTGGCAAAAATGTTGTCCTTTTTAACCCTTTCCCTCATATAGACGCTTTCTGATGCCTCTGCAGCAGACAACTTTTTGAAAACATAGTGACAAAAGAAGAAATTGCACAAAACGTGCAATTTCTCCTTTTGCCACAATGTTTTCCACTTTTTGTCATAGGTTATCCATTCAATTATATAGATATTCTATGTTTTGACAAAATATGTTCAAAGTCGTCTGCTGCAGAATTATCGTATGAGGGAAAGGGTTAAAGCCTATCATTTGCAAGAACATTGTCGTAACTTAATTCATAGATTGTGGAGTTTGTGAACAGATTAGACATATATTCTTGGAATTTGTTTTGAATGGATTTGTAATCCAATTGCCTGCAGCAGATGTGACAAATGTTATCTGTAAAGGCTTTAACCCTTTCCATCGATACGATAATTCTGCAGCAGACGACTTTGAACATATTTTGTCAAAACATAGAAAGTCTCTATAATTGAATGGATAACCTATGACTAAAAGTGGAAAACATTGTGGCAAAAGGAGAAATTGCTTGGATTGAGCAATTTCTTCTTTTGTCACTATGTTTTTAAAAAGCTGTCTGCTTCACTGGCATCAGAAAGCGTCTATATGAGGGAAACGGTTAAAGAATACATATTAGATAATTTTATTGCTTACTGTGACAATTCTTTTTTTATTGCTTAAACCGCATGCATACGCAAAGTTATTTTTGTTTAAACAGGCTTTTGCTTTGTAGAATTTTGTTGTATCTTCACATAGTAAAATCGGATCATTCCCTCATAACCCTTTCCCACTAACAAAAGTAGACAGATTATAACCAAAAGATTATGACAAAAGGATAACTTGCTCATTATTATGAGCTATCTATTTACCCACAATGTTTTCAATTTTTTTCAATAATTACACTTTCATTTTGAGAGATTTTCCATATTTTTTTACAATTTTTTTGTTCAAATTTGTCTGCTGCAGATTTGTTGTATGTGGGACAGTATTGAACAGGCTTTATCTTTGTAGAATTATGTTGTATCTTCACAAAAGGTAATCAGATCTTTCTGTGATAACTTTGGCACATCTGCAGCAGATGACTTTTCAAAACATTATGGCAATAGAAGCACTTGCTCATTATACTGCGCATTTTCTCCATTTACCACAATGTTTTCAACGCTATTACTATAACTTTATATTCATTTAGCGAGACTTTCTAAATTTTTGCATGGATGCTTTCAAAAGTAATTTGTTGTATGTAGGAATGGGTTAACCCTTTCCCTCATACGACAATTCTGCAGCAGACGACTTTGAACATATTTTGTCATAAAATGGAAAATCTCTTTAATTAAATGGATAACCTATGACTAAAAGTGGAAAACATTGTGACAAAAGGAGAAATTGCACGTCTTGTGCAATTTCTTCTTTTGTTGCTATGTTTTCAAATAGCTGTCTGCTGCAGAGGCGTCAGAAAGCGTCTATATGAGGGAAAGGGTATTCTCCATCAGGGAAACTTTAACCCTTTCCCACATAAAGATGCTTTCTGACCCCTCTGCAGCAGACGACTATTTAATATATTGTGACGAAAGAAGAAATTGCTCATGATGAGCAATTTCTCCTTTTGTCACAATGTTTTTCGATTCTTTTTCAATAATTAAACTTGCCTTTTTAGAGATTATTATATAATATTGTCTTGATGTTTAGGAAGTTGTCTGTTGCTGAGTTATTGTATGTGGGAAAGGGTAAAGAGGACAGTTTTGAAGCAGAAGAAAATATTGTTGGAAAAGAAAAATAGTCATGTTTTGTATGTTTTTCTCTGTTTAACCCTTTCCCTCATACGACAATTCTGCAGCAGACGACTTTGAACATATTAAGTCAAAAATTAGAAAATCTCTATAATTAAATGGATAACCTATGACAAAAAGTGGAAAACATTGTGGCAAAAGGAGAAATTGCACGTTTTGTGCAATTTCTTCTTTTGTCACTATGTTTTCAAAATGTCAACTTCTGCAGAGGCGTCAGAAAATGTTAAAATCAATATAAATCATGCTTTTAAATTTTTGTCTCTCTAATTACTTTTTATTCCTTATTTTTTGGGGTATTACTGTCTAAACACTATGAACTTTATAAGTATGCACTTTCTATACCATCTTGAATCAATACTTACTTAATTGGTTATTTTTTTCCTATTGAAATAAAGTCGAAAAAAAAAAAATATTTTAGGTTTCTTCCTATCTATAAACAATATAGACCTTATTTGTATGTAAATATTATTTGTATGTTTTGTTCTGTCGTAAATATGAACATTATTTGTATTTTTTGTACTACAGAAAAACAATATGAACGTTATTTGTATGTTTTGTACTATCAAAAACAATATGAACATTATTTGTATTTTTTGTACAGCAGAAAAACAATAGGAACGTTATTTGTATATTTTGTACTATTAAAAACAATATGAACATTATTTTGTATGTTTTTCCCTGCCTTAAATTTTTTCACATACAACAAATCTGCAGCAAGTGACTTTCAAAACATCTTTAAATAAAAAATGAAAAATATCTTTGAATGAAAGTATGATATTTGAATAATGTTGAAAATATTTTTCACAATGTTTTCAAAAGCCTTCTGCTGCAGAGGCTACAGAAAGAGTCTGTATGGGTAAGGGTTAAAACAATATAAACATTATTTGTATGTTTTTTCCTTCAAAAAACAACAACATGATAAACTTTATTTGTATGTCTAAAATCAATATAAACTATATTTGTATGTCTAAAAGCAGTATAAACTATATTTGTATGTCTAAACGCAATATAAATGCAATATAACCTATATTATGTGTATGTCTAACTGCAATATAAACTATATTTGTATGTCTAACTGCAATATAAACTGTATTTGTCTGAATGCAATTTAAACTATATTTGTATGTCTAAATGCAATATAAACTAACTGTCAGGTTGCACATCATTTTCTTGTTGTTTTTGTTTGAAATTTTGCATGATAATTTACACATATTTAGATAAGAAGCTATTATTTTATGTTAATGTTTTACTCCCCCAAATAAAGAATGAAACTATGTTGATAAGTATGTTTAGTATAAAGAGTTTGTTGAACTACAAATGTATCATTTGAATTACTTGAATTTCATTTCAAGAAGAGACTGGGAACCATGGGTTGATTAGAAAGAAGGAAACCAACTGTCAGATTGCACACAGCTTTTTGTTTGTATTTGTTGTTAGCTTGACCGTTTTCAAGGAAAAAAGTCAGGGTATTGTGATTGCCTTGGCGTAGTCGTTTGTGTTATCACAACACTTTAACCTTTCCTCATAACTCAAAAAACATGCAACATTTTCAAAGGAAACTTGATACACATGTTCCTAGGAACAATACTCATGTCTTAACTAAGCCACATAACTCTGGCTTAAATAATTATTCAGTAACGCCCATTTTTTCGACTTAAAAAAGTTGACCAGCGTTGGCATTCGCCTGCAGCTCTCTTGTTTTTTAGTTTGAATTTTGCTTGATTATTTGCAAGTTTTTAGATGTATAGCTATTACTTTATGTTACAAATCAACTTTTTTGGTTGAAATTTTGCTTGATTATTTGGGAAATAACTGTTTTTCCAAGAAGATGTGGTTGTAAATGATACAATGTCCAGGCATGGTTGCGCATAATATAGTCTAGGCTTACCCGTATTCCTATAATAAAATCTTTTGTTTGACTGAGACAGCAGAGGTCAAATGTGTGTATTACTCTTGACTCCCCCCAAACTTGGAATAAAACTATGAAGATTTAACCGTTTCCAACATACAACAACTCAGCTGCAGACTTCTTTGAAAACCTCGACGCAACCATTTGAAAAATCTCTTCAAATGAGAGTATAATAATTTTATAGAGTTGATAACATTGTGGCAAAAGGAGATATTGCTCATTATGAGCATTTTCTTCTTTTGCCATAATGTTTTCAAAAGTCATCTGTAGTATAGGGTGTCAGAAAGCACATGTATGAGGGAAAGGATTAACTTTTACGCATCTGCAGCAGATGACCTTCGAAAACATTTTAAAATCCTTTCGCCACAATGATCTCTACTCTGTTCTCTGTTCAAGGATTCTTTATTCATTTATAAAGACTCATAATTTTTGTCATAGATGTTTTTTATATCGTCTGGTGTAAAACAAAAATTGTAAGGTGGGAAGGGCTATTATTATATTTTGTTGAAACTCAATTGATTCTTAAATGAGACGAAGTATGTATTGGTGTTTTGAGATAACCAATAATTTCTAAGAAAAACAGGGTGATATACAATTTAGAATTCATTTCTCCACATGTCTCTACTTCTGTGTGTTACATGTATTCTTATTGGTTACTTTACAGGCCTCACTGAAGATCGGGGGTGGTGATTGGTCAGACAAGTTCTCCTTGGATACAGTGGGAAGTTCTGGAACAGTACAGAGTAAAACTAAAACTAGATCATGGGAGGTATGTGCATTAATGTTACTTGACAGATTCTCACCTTCTGTGTTCATAATACTGACGGCTAGGCATAATTCAAATATTATATACAGAACAAAAGCATTTCAAAGCCTTGTATTACATAGTTCTTTATCCCTTTCACACATATAGACGCTTTCTGAAGCCTCTGCAGCAGATGAATTTTGAAATCCTTGTAGCAAACAAAGAAATTGCTCATAATAAGCAATTTCTCGATTTGCCACAATGATTTCAACTCTATTCAATAATAATAGTATCATTTATAGAGATTTTCTATATTTTTGACTTGATAATTTTAAAGTCGTCTGCTGTAGATTAATTGTTTGTTGGAAAGGGTTAAAGAAGGTTTATAAAACAACTTATTTAATACTTTCATGAGCTTGTTAGCTTGTCTGTTTTTCGAAGAGAGAAAAGTCAGTTTATTGTAAAACCCTTGGGGTCATTGTCGTCAGTAAACTTAATCCTTACCTCATAACTAAAAAACTGTTAAACATTTTCAAATGGAACTTGGTACACATGTTCCTAGGAACAATACACATGTCTATACCAAGTAACATAACTCTGGCTTAAATAATTATTTAGCAATGCCCCTTTTTCGACTTAAAAATAGCAGACAAGCGTTGGCGTTTGCTTGCGGCGCTTGTTAAAAAGCTTCTGTCAACTGATATGATTGAAACTATTCAGAAATGCCACCTTGTAACTTTTTCATACAGATATGTGCTCATGTGTAGGCTCTACTTTGTTACAGGTTGGGGTCAGTATAATTCTGTCCAGTGCTGGGTTGACCAAGGTTGTGACCTTCACCCCTTATTTCATGCTGGTCAACACTTCCAAATACACCATGATGGTCAAGGAGGTCTCAAACGAGAGTGACTGGATAGAAGTGTCCGAAAAACAGGTATGGTCAAACTTGTGTTAGTGGTCCCCTCTGTTAATTCTTTCTCACATATGGGCGCTTTCAGATGCCTCCACTGCGAATGATTTTTCAAAACATTGTGGCAAAATGAGAATTCTTTTTGAAAACAAGCAATCTTTCCTTTTCCCTTAATGTTTCTAACTTTTTTCAGCAAAAAAACTTTGATCCATAGAGATTTTCCATAATTTTGTCTAGACGATTTCAAGGCTGTCTGCTACAGATTTGTTGTTTTTGGGAAAAGCCAACTTGTATTAAGCAGTCAATTGGGGGTTTCCCAAAATGCATTGCCTTATATTTTAGAACTGTATAATGAATTAACTTGTCTTTAGCAGCCACATATTGAACTTCCCCTGAGTGACTGCTTAAGGCAGGTTTACATAATCATATCAGAATTCTGGATATTTATCACATTTAACAATCTTAAATCCTTATTTGACCTACAAACCCTGTGTTGTTGGTACTCAAAAGAATTGTCTCAGTAAGTGGATTTTCTCATTTTTCAACAATGTGTTCAGAATTTGCTTGCTGCAGATGCACCTTAATCCTTTCCCTCACACGACAATTCTGCAGCAGACGACTTTAAACATATTTTGTCAAAAAGTGGATAATCTCTCAAATTGAATGGATAACCTATGACTAAAAGTGGAAAAACATTGTGGCAAAAGGAGAAATTGCTTGTCTTAAGCAATTTCTTCCTTTGTCACTATGTTTTCGAAAATCGATCTGCTGCAGAGGCGTCAGAAAGCGTCTATATCAGGGAAAGGGTTAATGTGTGAAAACGGGATTAATATATAGGTAAAATTATGTTGCAATAGCAATATTGGGTTTTATATTGTACTGCGAGGGGCGTGGAAATTGATCCACGCCCCGAGAAGACAATATCAAACCTTATATCACTACTGCAACATAATTTTCCTTTTATTATATATACCTTGTATTATTTTTAAGACAGAATTAAAAAAGATATATACAAAATTCTATATTTTAAATAACGAAACAAATAAATTTACACACATAAAATAAAATATATGAATGCTGTGTGAACCAGGCCCCACTACCTTAACCCTTTCCCTCATATAGACACTTTCTGATGCCTCTGCAGCAGACAGCTTTTTGAAAACATAGTGACTAAAGAAAAATTGCTCAAAACAAGCAATTTCTCCTTTTGCCACCATGTTTTCCACTTTTAGTCATAGGTTATCCATTGAATTATAGAGATATTCTATTTTTTGACAAAATATGTTCAAAGTTGTATGCTGCAGAATTGTCATATGAGGGAAAGGGTTAACAAAACCAAAGGAAAAAGTTATTACAAAACTCATTACGGTTATTACTTAAAGTTATATAGCCCAGGGCTATACGATGTAAGTACATTCATATATGTATTGTGTATTCATTGTGTATTTGTTCGCATTTGTATAAAAAGCTTAAACTTTGTTTTAACCCTTTCCCTCATACGAAAATTCTGCAGCAGACGACTTTGAACATATTTTGTCAAAAAATAGAATATCTCTATAATTCAATGGATAATCTATGACTAAAAGTGGAAAGAGTTATATAATTTCAATCTGTGTTGATATTTCAGTGTGTCCCTGTGTGGCCGGTACAAACCGGTAAGGAGATGGTGATGCAGGCCAAGATCAAAGACACGGAACTCTCGACAAACCCGTTCTTGTTTAACCAATCACATACGACCTTGCTAAGGATGGACAATGAGGTAGGAATATCTTTTTAACCCTTTCCCTCATACCACAATTCTGCAGCAGACGACTTTGAACGTATTTTGTCAAAACATAGAAAATCTCCATAATTGAATGGATAACCTATGACAAAAAGTGGAAAACATTGTGGCAAAAGGAGAAATTGCACGTTTTGTGCAATTTCTTCTTTTGTCACTATGTCTTCAAAAAGCCGTCTGCTGCAGAGGCGTCAGAAAGCGCTTATATGAGGGAAAGGGTTAAACCCTTTCCCACTTGTAGATAATTTCTGACATCTCTGCAGCAGATGAATTTTGAAAACATTGTGGAAAAAGGAGAAATTGCTCATGAGTAATTTCACCTTTTGTCACTATGTTTTCAACTATTCAATAATTATACTTTCCTATCTAGAGATTTTCCATATTTTTGCCTTTTTATTTTCAAAGTCGTCTGCTGCATATTTGTTGTATGAGGGAAAATTTAATTTACTCATGTTATGATCAATTTACTTATAATGATTGATTGGAGTGTAATGCTGGTTAATAGGTTTTTTTCAGAGGTATGCCGGCGGCCAGTTCACCTGACCTGTGTTTCCATGCTTCCTAAAACCAGTACTCCACACAACATTCTTCCCCAGGCAACTGGCTACCTTCCAATGTAGACAATTTAGCCCATTGATTTGAGTTGAATGAAGCTTATAACAGTGACATAGGTTTTTATCAATCATCGGAAAAAATGAATGGCCAGACAGGGGTTTAAACCCATGACTCCTGGATTGAATGTGCCTTGCCTAAGGGCACTCCACCCGTTTCAAATCCCCGACGTTAACCACTCGACACGCGGATTCCAAGTTCTTTTGATGTCAATTTCTCTGATGTTCACAATTAACTTACTTTTTTTCATGAAAATGTGACCGTAAATTTATCTCAGTTTATATAAGATACTCGATATATAGGTATAAAGAAACTTTTCAAGATCAAATTATAATGCTTGTTATATTTTCTACAAAATTATTTGAAAATCGGCTAAACATTTTTGGAGAAGATTTTTTAAGTTTCACTTTTGACATATAGTGCAAAATAGCCCCGCCCTCTGGCGGCCATGTTTTTCGACCAATCAACTTGTCTTGAAGGAATCTGAAAGAAGGTCACCTCATTACAGACTGAGCTTTTTGTGGCCCATTTTTGGAAAAGATATTATCTGTGTTAATTTCATCAACATCTCCACTATATTTGCAGTATGGAGGAATCAATGTTGAATGCCAGGAGACTGAAGCAGCCATGGTGATATCCTTGACCCACTACAAGGTTGGCATGGCAACGGTGCTAGTTATCAACCACACAGACAGATGTGAGCTGACATATAGCCAGAGGTAACCATGGTTACATTGTCTATTTTTAACCAGGTTTACAACATGTAAGGTAACACTTCAGGATCACTTCTCAGTCTGAATATCTGTTTATCATGGTTTTACTTACTGACATATTGGCAGGCAACACATATGTTGTTAGAAAAAAAGTTCATGTAGACTAAGATTAGGCTGCAATGAACATATTGTTTTTTATCTCATAACTTGCGCTCCAGGAGTGACATAAAGCAGTGACATAAATATCATATGTAACTAGTTACATAAATGGCCGATTCACAGCACGTATGTGACGTCACTCCAGTGTGACGTCACTTTAAATGGCATCATATTGTTTATAATTGTTCTGAATGTCGGCATTTATTAAAAATATTATTTAAAGAGAATAAATCTAGATAAATGAAATGTTATAAGTGCCTTGTTGCTAATTAGTCCCCTACCGGCGTGCCGAAGGGGACTATTAGGTTTGCACTCCGTCCGTCAGTCCGTCAGTCCATCTGTCAGTCAGTCAGTCAGTCAGTCAGTCCGGCAAATTTTTGTCCGGAGCATATCTCCAAAACTGTACTAGCTATGGCTATGAAATTCCATATGTGGATACATCTCATCAATGCGGAGTGCAGTGCATATGAACCATAACTCTTGCTTCCCTAATTTTTGAGTTATTTCCCTTTCTTTATTTTCATACTTGATTTTTGTCCGGAGCATATCTCCAAAACTGTACTAGCTATGGTTATGAAATTTCACACATGGATGCATCTCATCAAGGGGGAGTGCAGTGGACATGAACCATAACTCTTGCTTGCCTAATTTTTGAGTTATTTCCCTTTCTTTATTTTCATACTTGATTTTTGTCCGGAGCATATCTCCATAACTATACTAGCTATGGCTATGAAATTTCACACATGAATACATCGTATCAAGGGGGAGTGCAGTGGACATGAACCATAACTCTTGCTTGCCTAATTTTTGAGTTATTTCCCTTTCTTTATTTTCATACTTGATTTTTGTCCGGAGCATATCTCCATAACTATACTAGCTATGGCTATGAAATTTCACACATGAATACATCGTATCAAGGGGGAGTGCAGTGCACATGAACCATAACTCTTGCTTCCCTAATTTTTTAGTTATTTCCCTTTCTTTATTTTCATACTTGATTTTTGTCCGGAGCATATCTCCAAAACTGTACTAGCTATGGTTATGAAATTTCACACATGGATGCATCTCATCAAGGGGGAGTGCAGTGGACATGAACCATAACTCTTGCTTGCCTAATTTTTGAGTTATTTCCCTTTCTTTATTTTCATACTTGATTTTTGTCCGGAGCATATCTCCATAACTATACTAGCTATGGCTATGAAATTTCACACATGAATACATCGTATCAAGGGGGAGTGCAGTGGACATGAACCATAACTCTTGCTTGCCTAATTTTTGAGTTATTTCCCTTTCTTTATTTTCATACTTGATTTTTGTCCGGAGCATATCTCTAAAACTGTACTAGCTATGGTTACGAAATTTCACACATGGATGCATCTCATCAAGGGGGAGTGCAGTGGACATGAACCATAACTTTTGCTAGCCTAATTTTTTAGTTACTTCCCTTTCTTTATTTTCATACTTGATTTTTGTCCGGAGCATATCTCTAAAACTATACTACCTATGGTTATGAAATTTCACACATGGATACACCTCATCAAGGGGGGTTGCCGTGCAGATGAACCATAACTCTTGCTTGATTAATTTTTGAGTTATTGCGCGGGCGGAATCCAGTTCTTTGTCCGGAGCATATCTCCGAAACTATACTACCTAGGTCTATGAAATTCCATATGTGGATACATCTCATCAATGCGGAGTGCAGTGCATATGAACCATAACTCTTGCTTCCCTAATTTTTGAGTTATTTCCCTTTCTTTATTTTCATACTTGATTTTTGTCCGGAGCATATCTCCAAAACTGTACTAGCTATGGTTATGAAATTTCACACATGGATGCATCTCATCAAGGGGGAGTGCAGTGGACATGAACCATAACTCTTGCTTGCCTAATTTTTAAGTTATTTCCCTTTCTTTATTTTCATACTTGATTTTTGTCCGGAGCATATCTCCATAACTATACTAGCTATGGCTATAAAATTTCACACATGAATACATCGTATCAAGGGGGAGTGCAGTGGACATGAACCATAACTCTTGCTTGCCTAATTTTTGAGTTATTTCCCTTTCTTTATTTTCATACTTGATTTTTGTCCGGAGCATATCTCCATAACTATACTAGCTATGGCTATGAAATTTCACACATGAATACATCGTATCAAGGGGGAGTGCAGTGCACATGAACCATAACTCTTGCTTCCCTAATTTTTTAGTTATTTCCCTTTCTTTATTTTCATACTTGATTTTTGTCCGGAGCATATCTCCAAAACTGTACTAGCTATGGTTATGAAATTTCACACATGGATGCATCTCATCAAGGGGGAGTGCAGTGGACATGAACCATAACTCTTGCTTGCCTAATTTTTGAGTTATTTCCCTTTCTTTATTTTCATACTTGATTTTTGTCCGGAGCATATCTCCATAACTATACTAGCTATGGCTATGAAATTTCACACATGAATACATCGTATCAAGGGGGAGTGCAGTGGACATGAACCATAACTCTTGCTTGCCTAATTTTTGAGTTATTTCCCTTTCTTTATTTTCATACTTGATTTTTGTCCGGAGCATATCTCTAAAACTGTACTAGCTATGGTTACGAAATTTCACACATGGATGCATCTCATCAAGGGGGAGTGCAGTGGACATGAACCATAACTTTTGCTAGCCTAATTTTTTAGTTACTTCCCTTTCTTTATTTTCATACTTGATTTTTGTCCGGAGCATATCTCTAAAACTATACTACCTATGGTTATGAAATTTCACACATGGATACACCTCATCAAGGGGGGTTGCCGTGCAGATGAACCATAACTCTTGCTTGATTAATTTTTGAGTTATTGCGCGGGCGGAATCCAGTTCTTTGTCCGGAGCATATCTCCGAAACTATACTACCTAGGTCTATGAAATTCCATATGTGGATACATCTCATCAATGCGGAGTGCAGTGCATATGAACCATAACTCTTGCTTCCCTAATTTTTGAGTTATTTCCCTTTCTTTATTTTCATACTTGATTTTTGTCCGGAGCATATCTCCAAAACTGTACTAGCTATGGTTATGAAATTTCACACATGGATGCATCTCATCAAGGGGGAGTGCAGTGGACATGAACCATAACTCTTGCTTGCCTAATTTTTGACTCAAAAGTGCAAACCGGTAGGGGACTATGGTATTGCTTGCAATCCTCCAGTTACTTGTTTGGTATAAAATCAAAAGGTTATTAATAGGGACTACTTTTTACAGTGGAAGTATGCATTTGAACTTCGGGGTGAACTTCGGTCACTGTTTACATGAGGACGAAGAAAGATCGATTTAAAGATTGAAAACAATCTTTTTATGGTGTTATGTGATAAATAGAATCTTACATTCGTGCTTATTTGATATTGTTTTTATGAAACGAGTCGACTGAAATGAATATGACGCTCGGCAGAGCCTCGTGTCATATTATTTCAGTCGACTCGTTTCATAAAAACAATAGCACTCATGTAAGATCCTCTATCTATGATATATTCAGAGTGATACTATCTGGAGGGTTTCTGACTACAGTCAAAACCTGTGCTAAAGTCCACCTTGGAATAGGGATTCCCTGTCTAGTGCAACCGCACTTTTGTTTTCCTAATTACTCATTTTCTGCATAGATTACACAGCAATGAAAACCCACCTGTGAACAAAGACCATATTTATTGATGTGTTCCCATGGTTCCACTGTATTTTATAGGTTTTAGAGTAATTTTTTACTTACAAATTGTTTTTTATCATATCAGGGTATATTAAGAATTCTGTCTATATTACTATGCTTTGATTGTACAATCTATCAAATCTATATTCCTCTTAATTTCAAAGCCTATTTGTCAATACATGTAACAGGTTTGCTTATTGATATTCATTGCACCTTTTGGCATATAAGCAGCAGATAAGATTTTATGAGAAAAGAAGAAATTTGCTTTTGGATTTGTCCTACATATTTGACACCTCAAACATTTTTTGAAAAAATTGTGACAAAAGTCAAAAATAGCTCATAATATCGCGATGTTTTTAACCCTATTCGATAATTATTCTTTCATATATGTATATATATATATATAGAGATTTTTCATATTTTTGCCTAGATGTATTCAAAGTCGTCTGCTGCAGATTTGTTGTATGTGGGTAAAGGTTAAGTCTTATCAAAAACCGATGTAACTGCCTTAGTTCAGTGCATATTAAACAAGTAAACGAATCAGGTACTGACAGATCTCTCGTTGTTCATTTATTAGTGTAATGAATCAGGTACTCACATATCTCTCGTTGTTCATTTATTAGTGTAATGAATCAGTTGCTCACTTATCTCTCGTTGTTCGATTATTAGTGTAATGAATCAGCTCCTCACAGATCTCTCGTTGTTCATTTATTAGTGTAATGAATCAGGTACTCACAGATCTCTCGTTGTTCATTTATTAGTGTAAATAAATCAGTTACTCACATATCTCTCGTTCAATTATTAGTGTAATGAATCAGCTCCTCACAGATCTCTCTTTATCATTTATTTGTGTAATGAATCACATACTCACAGATCTCTCTTTGTTCATTTATTAGTGTAATGAATCAGGTACTCACAGATCTCTCTTTGTTTATTTATTAGTGTAATGAATCAGTTACTCACATATCTCTTCTTGTTCGTCTGTTAGTATAATGAATCCGGTTATTCACATATCTCTCGTTGTTCATTTATTAGTGTAATGAATCAAGTACTCACATATCTCTCGTTGTTCATTTATTAGTGTAATGAATCAGCTCCTCACAGATATCTTGTTGTTCATTTATTAGTGTAATGAATCAGGTACTCACATATCTCTTGTTGTTCAATTATTAGTGTAATGAATCAGCTCCTCACAGATCTCTCGTTGTTCATTTATTAGTGTAATGAATCAGGTACTCATATATCTCTCGTTGTTCATTTATTAGTGTAATAAATCAGTTACTCACATATCTCTCGTTGTTCAATTATTAGTGTAATGAATCAGCTCCTCACAGATCTCTTTTTGTTCATTTATTCGTGTAATGAATCACATACTCACAGATCTCTCTTTGTTCATTTATTAGTGTAATGAATCAGGTACTCACAGATCTCTCTTTGTTTATTTATTAGTGTAATGAATCAGTTACTCACATATCTCTTCTTGTTCGTCTGTTAGTATAATGAATCCGGTTATTCACATATCTCTCATTGTTCATTTATTAGTGTAATGAATCAGTAAATCACAGATCTCTCTTTGTTCATTTATTAGTATAATGAATCAGCTCCTCACATATTCTCGTTGTTCCTTTATTAGTGGCATGAACACGAAGCACCAACTAAAGCCGGAAACCTGTAGTCTATACACCTGGGAGAACTCCCTTGGAAAACGAGAAGTAACATGGACCTGTGGGGAGAAGAAAGAACAGAAAAATGATCTATCACAGGTAATTGATTGATAATATTGACGCTTTCTGATGCCTCTGCAGCAGATGACTATTGAAAACATTGTGGCAAATGGAGAAAATGCTCATGATGCGCAATTTCTTCTTTTTCCACAATTTTATTTAATTAAAGTAATGTTTTCAAAGTCGGCTGATGCAGATTTGTTGTATGATGAAAGGGTTAACCCTTCATATAGATGCACTTTCAAGAGAGGTTATTTGAAAAAATGGATTAATTGTTACTTTTGCCACAATGTATTAGTTCTTTCATAATTACATTTTATATTTACAGAGATTTTGTTCAAAAATATGTTTATAGATTTGTTGGATGTCAGAAATGATTAAAACTTGAGATCTGTACAGTGCAAGAAATCTTACCTTCTGATTGAGGGTGGGTAGCAATCATATCCTAAAGTAGAAAAAAGTCTGCGTGCAATTATGGTAAAACCTGCCTTTGTGTTCAGGGTTAGCTATAGTACCCCTCACCTCTTACACGACAATGTTTGCTGAATGCATAATGTTAACCCTTTCCGACTTACAAAAAATCTTCAGCAGACGACTTTGATAACATATTGTCAAAATTATGAAAACTCTCGATGATTGAGAGTTTAATTATTAAATAGAGTTGAAATAATTGTGATAATGAGAGAAATAGCTCATTTGTTGGTTAGTTTGTCCATCAGGATGACATGTAACCTTTGTAGCATAAACTTCTTCACGTTTTAAGATATTTAAAAAACTTTTGTAAATATTTATTTATTATTAATCTAGCTGTTTTTTGCAGGAAGGTCACATTTTGTCACAATGCTTTCAAAAAGTATAATTACTGAATAGAATTGAAAAGATTGTGGCAAATGTCATCTGGTTTAGGTGTGTCTAAATAAATCTTCTGGTCAGAAAGGATTAAATTAACCCTTTCCCTCTTATAGACGCTTTCTGACGCCTCTACAGCAGACAGCTTTTTGAAAACATAGTGACATAAGAAGAAATTGCTCAAAACGAGCAATTTCTCCTTTTGCAACAATGTTTTCAACTTTTAGTCATAAGTTATCCATTCAACGATAGAGATTTTCCATTTTTTGACAAAAAATGTTCAAAGTCGTCTGCTGCAGAATTGTTGTATGAGGGAAAGGGTTAAATTAATATGTTTATAACATTTTTTACACAGGATGGTATTGGTGAATTTTTCTACAACAACGACACCAAGACTTACTGGGTCTCCTTTCTATATGGTATGCAGAGAGTCCTCCTCTTTACACATGACCTTGCTATGGCAACCAAAGCTCAGGAGGTAAGACATTTGACCTTTCCCTAGCAACTGTTGCTTAGAGACATGTAATTTAAGTTAGTATTCTGTTTGCACATGACCTTGTCGTGGCAACCAAATCTCAGGAGGAAAGACATTTGACCTGTCCCTAGCTACTTTTGCTAAGTGACAGTGTAATTAAAGTGAGTAATCTGTTTGCATAGTCCTGCTGTTTGCAAATGACTTTGCCGTAGCAACCAAGCTCAGGAGGTTTAGTTTAAACATATTTTATTACCAAAATAACATATAGTATTTACAAACATACATATTTGTACATAGTTAAACATTTATATAAAGGCAAAGGGGTCTGGCCACAAGTTCTCTCAACTTAGGAAAGGCCATTCCCTAAGGAGGTACACCATTTGACACGTCCCTAGGAACTGTTACTAAGGGAGAATGTTATTTTACTGGGTATTAACCACCTTATTAGTGAAGTAGTTGGAGTGTGTGCCTCATGGAATGGAGACGAGGGTTCAATCCCTAGTCGTGTTTTATCAAAGACTTTACAATTGGTAGCAATGGCTTTGCTCCTTGGTGTTTAGGGTTTAACCCTTTCCTGCATGGAGACGCCTCTGCAGCAGATGACTTTTGAAAACATTGCAGCAAAGGAATGTAACTTCATTCAATAATTGTTCATTTATCTGAAGAGATTTTGGACTAAATGTCTTCCAAGTGGTCTGCTGCTTGTAAACCTATTCTGAAACCAACCCGTCAGTCATTATACTCCACTTAACGCTTTCCCACATACAACATGGAAAAGAGTTGAAGGTCTTAACCCTTTCCCACATACGACAATTCTGCAGCAGATGACTTTCAACATATTTTGTCAAACAATAGAAAATCTCTATAATGTTATGGATAACCTATGACTTAAAGTGGAAAACATTGTGGCAAAAGAAGAAATTGCTCGTTTTGAGCAATTTCTTCTTTTGTCAATATGTTTTCAAAAAGCCGTCTGCTGAAGAGGCATCAGAAAGCGTCTTTATGAGGGAAAGGGTTAATCACCAATTTATATATCTACAGGCAGGAGAGTTGGAGAGAATAGAACAAGAAATAACTTTGAATATCCGGGGTATGGGGCTGTCACTGGTCAACAACGAGAAACAACAGGAGGTATCGTTTCTAGGAATAACCAGGTGAATATAGACTTTTGTCATACACATGCTTCAAACATTCTACCACTTACAACAAATCTGTAGCAGACCCAACAGTTGGTATTGTTTCTAGGAATAACCAGTAGAATAAAATAGACTTTCGTCATACACATGCTTCAGACATTCTAACACTTACCATATAAAACAATCTGAAGTAGACCCAACAGTGGGTATCATTTCTAGGAATAAACAGGTGAATATAGACTTTTGTCATAGACACAATTTTAACCCTTTACTACTGATAACAAATCTGTAGCAGACACAACAGTGGGTATGGTTTCTAGGAATAAACAGGTGAATTAAATAGACTTTTGTCATACACATGCTTCAAGTATTCTAACACTTGCCACATAAAACAAATCTACAGCAGTGTGGTTTCTTGGAAAAACCAGGTGAATATAGACTGTTGTCATACAAACAGTCATAACACTTTAACCATTTTCCATTCACAACAAATCTGCAGCAGACCCAAAAGCTGGTAATTATTACCAGGTGAATATAGACTTATCATGCCCATATACCAACATTTTTAAACCTTTCCAACATACATCAAATCTGCAGCAGATGAATTTAAAACCAAAGTCATCTGCTGCAAATTTGTTGTATGTGGGAAAAGGGTTAGACTGGGTAGAGTTACTGGCCCTTGAAAGACTACAGAAATGTATGAGGAAATGGGACAAGATTTGGTTGCCATTATTCTGAGCAGAGTATTTTCCTTAGACTTTTGACAATTGAAAGGGTTACAATGTTTATGCTCATTTATATTTCGCTAGCCTTGGCAGCGGGACACAAAGTGTTCACTTCTGAGCTGTCTGTCTGTCTGCCAAGCTTTCACTTACTGAAATATAGGAAGATTTGGTTGGTTTTTGTCAGATTATACTTCTCAGAGTAATTGCCCCTGAACTTAAAAGTTCCATAAACTTACAGATGCACAATTTACAATTTGGCAGCATGACATTTTTCATCTACTCTTTATACATTTATGCATTCATTTTTTCAAGCTCTGGTATCATTTGGGAAGAAAAGAAGAAACGATTTAAAGCTCTGAATGTGAAAACATGCCAGGCCCTGGAAACAGCATATCAGAAATTTGACATGGAGAGAGCAGCAGGTCATACAACACCAGAAAAACTTCACATTGACAAAATGGAGGTAATTATGTGGCCTTTTGTCCAATCCCTGCTCACAGTATTCATTTTCCAGCCAATTACTGGTTTGTCTCTACGATATGATGTAATCAAAATGCTGTTGAGCATGGCATAAAACCTAATTTTACCCTTTCCCTCATACGATAAATCTGCAGCAGACGACTTTGAACGTATTTGGTCAAAGCATAGAAAATCTCCATAATTGAATGGATAACTTATGACTAAAAGTGGAAAACATTGTGTCAAAAGGAGAAATTGCACGTTTTGTGCAATTTCTACTTTTGTCACTATGTTTTCAAAAAGCCGTCTGCTGCAGAGGAGTCAGAAAGTGTTTATATGAGGGAAAGGGTTAAACAAATAAGCTAAAGCAATCAGAGCTTCAGATAAAAAGAGTATTTCACATTTCCAAAATCTTTATTTGACCTTCGAATCTTATGTTGTGGGTACTCAAAAGAATCGTCTCAATGAGACGATTCTTTTGAGTACCCACAACATAGGGTTTAGTGGAGTCATTAGAGAGATATTGATGGGAAAAGACCGGTTTACTCCTTATCTAGTCCTCTGAGCAATAACTTATAATCAAGTTAGTTACAATGAGATGCCTATATTCCTAATACTACAGTTTTGTTGTAATTATGTTGAGCCATGATTACCCTTTCCCACATACAACACATTTGCAGCAGACGACTTTCAAATCATCTAGGCAAACATATGGAAAATCTCTATGAATGAAAGTTAAATCATTGCATAGAGGTGAAAAGACGGTGGCAAAAGGAGAAATTGCTCATCATGAGCAATTTCTCCTGTTGTCACCATGTTTTCAAAATTCGTCTGCTGCAGAGGTGTCAGAAAACGTCTATATAAGAGAAATGCATAGGCTAGTTGATAACAGTGAGGGCTATCAATTCAGAGGGTGAACCCCGGCTTCATCATTCATGCTAACAGTCGATTGAATAAAAATCTTTGTCAAAAATGTCCACTCTTTTGCCAATGGACTACACTTTTTGTATATAGTCCATGTGGAAAATTACTACAGGGAAGATTGTTGTGCAGAGTAAAAAGTGAGATAGCCAGGAAACAAGAGTTAAAAAAATTGTGACCAAAAAAAAGCAGAAATTGCTCCCAATGTTTTTAAAAGTCACATGCTGCAGACGACTAAAAATGTGCTTGCATGTTGTAAAAAGTGTGAATAGGTTCTTTCCTAATCCCCACAATCTATAACATCTATTTATAGGTGAGCTTCCAGGACATGATGATGTATAAGCCAAGCAAGCGAAGAATTCAGCGCAGTTTTCAGGAGGGTATCTGGGTACAGTACAAGACATCCCCGCACCAGGTTCAGTTCCATGCCAAGATTAACAGAATTCAGGTAACTATTTATTACATTAGAGACCCGGCATTCTGGGTTAATTCCCCAAAGCAAGTCTAGTCAATGCCAAGATTTACCTAGTAAAAGTAATTATTTATTACATTTAAGAACCTGTGTTCGGGGTTAATTCCCCTTAGCAAGTCTAGTCAATGCCAAAATTAACCAGGTACATGTAATAGTAATTATTTATAACATTTGAGACCCGGCATCCAGGCTTTATTCCCCAAAGAAAGTCCAGTCAATGCCAAAATTAACCAAATAAAGGCTTTGATCCCCAAAGTAAGTCCAGTCAATGCCAAAATTAACCGAGTTATTATTTATAACATTTGAGACCTTGCATTCAGGTTTTGATCCCCAATGTAAGTACAATTTTATACTAAGGTTAACCCTTTCCCCCATACAGCAAAACTTGATAAGACAACTTTAATATCACCTATGCAAAAATACGGAAAATCTCTATAAATGAAAGTTTAATTGATGAAATTAGTTGAAAAGATTGTGGCAAAAGGAGAAACTGCTTGTTTTGAGCAATATCTCCTTTTGTCAAGATGTTTTCAAAAGTCATCTACTGCAGAGGCATCAAAAAGAGTCTATATGTGGGAAAGGGTTAACTGAGTTCAGGTAATTATTGATTACATTTGAGACCAGGTGACCAGGCTTTCACCCGAGCTCATGGCAGAACAAAATGGAGTGTCTTTCAGTAAAGTGCTTTGATGACCTAATATTGGTTAGTCACCCAACTTGCTTACCATTGCCATTGATGTAGCTGCACTGTTTCTGTATTTGACAAACAAAGGCATATATTTTCTGAAATGCATACTGACAGTCGCTGCAGATTTATTGTATGTGGGAAAATGATTAAACTTTATGTTACCAAAAATGCGGGTAAACCAATAAATGAAATCATTTTTTTATGTTTTCAGTTGGACAACCAGGTGTCGGGTTGTGTGTTTCCGACAATATTGTCGCCGATGCCTCCCCCTAAATCAGTGGCGGCTGACAGTGGTAGGGACCTTTCTTTATCAATCCTGTCCCCATTCCAGACCCATTCTGATCCATTGATGCAGGAATCTTTTGAAAACATTGTGGCAGAAGGAGATATTGCTCATCATGAGTAAGTGCTTCTTTGTGCCACAATGTTTACTACTGATTTCTGTTATCAAACTTGAATTTTAGAGAATTTTCATATATTTTCCTAGATATTTTTTAAGACATCTCGAGGGCTTCATGCAGAACGGTTGTAACTACATCTTGAACTACATCTTGTTCAAGATGTAGTTACAACCGTTTACATGAAACCATCGATCTGCTGATTATTGTGCTCGGGTCTTTCCCACCTGCAGACACATTTTTATGCCTTTGAAACAGTTGTCTTTTGAAATCTTTGTGGTGAAAGTAGAAATTGCTGATACTGCTACTCTGCCTTGAAAGTTAGAGACCAGGGTTTGATCCCCGGTCTGTCATACAAAAGACTTAAAAAAATGATGGTAGTGGCTTCTTTTCTTGTTGCTCAAGATTGTAGAGATAGCTGATATGCTTGTGTCAGGAGCTTTACAACTGGTGTGTTAGTGTCAGAAGCAATACAACTGATATGCTGGTGTCAGGAGCATATCAACTGATATGCTGTGTAAGGAGCAATACAACTGATATGCTGTATAAGGAGCAATACAACTGATGTGCTTGTGTCAGGAGCATATCAACTGATATGCTGTGTATGGAGCAATACAACTGATGTGCTGGTGTCAGGAGCATATCAACTGATATGCTGGTGTCAGGAGCTTTACAACTGATGTGCTGGTGTCAGGAGCATATCAACTGATATGCTGGTGTCAGGAGCATATCAACTGATATGCTGGTGTCAGGAGCTTTACAACTGATGTGCTGGTGTCAGGAGCATATCAACTGATGTGCTGGTGTCAGGAGCATATCAACTGATGTGTTGGTGTCAGGAGCATATCAACTGATATGCTGGTGTCAGGAGCAATACAACTGATATGCTGGTGTCAGGAGTAATACAACTGATATGCTGGTGTCAGTAGCAATACAACTTATGTGCTGGTGTCAGGAGCAATAAAACTTCCCAGGTTTTTCATCCTGTGATGAGCAGGATCTGTGGATTTTTCTATAAAAACGGTGCAAGTACTGGTTATGTCTCAAGGAAGCAGGCATCCAAAATGATTTATATAAGCTAAAAGCTTGTTTTGCAATCAATGTAATATGAATAAGCTTAAATTAACCCTTTCCGCCATACAGCAAGTCTGCAGAAGACTACTGTGAAAACATCTGGGAAAAACTATGGGAACTATCTCTTAATGTAAGTTTAATTATTGAATAGAGTTGAAAACATTGGGGCAAAAGGAAAAAATTGGCGCATCATGAGCAATTTATGTGTTTGCCACACAGTTTTAAAAAGTCCTCTGCTGCAGAGGCGTATGAAAGCGTAGGGAAAAGTTTAACAGACAGATGTTTAGATAAAAGTGAGTCTTTTTCTTACAACATTTCCTCGGAAAGGAATCATCTCACTTAGACCAACAGCATAGCTTGTAACCCTTTCCCGAAATACATTCTCATTTTAACACATCTTCAGCAGATAACTGCTTATAATGGGCAATTTCTACTTTTGCCACAATATTTCCAACTCTATTCAATAATTATACTTTCATCTATAAAGATTTTCTATATTTTTGCATAGCTGTCTGTTTCAGATTTGTTGCTGCATGTGGAAAAAGGTTTAGGAGTTAATTATACCCCCCTTCGAAGAAGAGGTGGTATATAGGAGTCACTGTGTCTGTCTGTCTGTCCGTCTGTCTGTATGGAGTCACTGTGTCTGTCTGTCTGTCTGTCTGTCGGTCGGCCGGCCGGCCGGAAGCCATATTCACTGGGTGGAATTCAATAACATTTTACATGAAGCTTCTATACTAAGAGGAGATGTGCATATCCTGAAGGTGTTTCAATTGCATGTTATTTTACAGAGTTATGGCCCTTTTACTTATTAACTTATGGTGTAGGTCCAGGTGCTGTTTAGGGGGTCATCTTCAGTGATAGTTCTAGTTAATCTTGTTGTGTGAATGAGTCACCAAATAACTTATCAGGTTGAATACCTTTCTAATTACAGTTCCCAAGCCCTTTACAGAAATCAGTCTCATGATGAGGAAACAGGAGCACAGCAACGTCTCGCAGATCAAGTAAGTAATTTATGATGCCTTCCTGAAGACTACATAATGATGAGTTTACCCATTCCCACATACAACAAATATGCAGCAGACATCTTTGAAAACGTCTTGGCAAAAGCACAGAAAATCCCTTTAAATGAAAGAACAATAATTGAGTAGAGTTGAAAACATGGTGACGTTTAGAGCAATTTCTTCTTTTTTCGCCATGTTTTCAAAAAGTCGTCTGCTGCAGAGGCGTCAGAAAGCGTCTGTATGAGGGAAAGTGTTAAAAGGTCTTTTCTTTCATGATTTCACTCTAAGCACTCATTGAGCCTATGTTTTGGGTACTCAAAGGTATCGTCTTACAAAAGCTGCGAAAAACACTTATGCTAACAAACTGAAGAGATCTGAAAAGATATGTATCTGTCAGAAAACAACTACTGAACACGTTTCCACCTGCAGACGCATTTGGACGCAATAGCAGCAGACAGACGACTTTTGAAAACATTGTGGCCAAAGGTGAAATTGCTCATGATGAGCAATTTCCCCTTTGGCCACAATGTTTTCAACTTTATTTATCAATTAAGCTATCGTTTATGGCGATTTTTCAGGTTTTTGTCATGTTTTCAAAGTCGTCTGCTGTATGTGGGAAGGGGTTAAGAAAAGTCATTATATATAATATATTACCATAATGTGTCGAAACCATGAAATCTATGAATTTTCAAAGTCAATGACTCTGCTTTTATTAATCCAATGGCAACTTTTTTGGGTAACATCACATTTCCTAGTCTTGTACTGGTTTGATCCAGGGTTTGTGAGTTTGAATACCGGCCCGGCCAACTTTCTTTTCGACGATTGACAAAAGTCAATGCGACATGCGTCATTCGTCTTCCACCAATGGGCTAAGTCTATGTGGAAAAGCAGCCAGTTGCTTGGGAAGATTGTTGTGTGGAGTACTGGTGTGAGAAAACCTGGAAATGCATGAGAAGGTGAACTGGTTGCTGTGATATAACTGAGAAATTGTTAAAAACAGCGTTAAACCCCAATCAATCAATCAATCAATTGTACTGGTTTGTCAGTTAGGCCTTTCAATGCTGATTTTGTTCAGTAATAACACTTTCTTTTCTAGAGGTTTTTCCATATTTTCCACCAAGATGCTTTCAAAGTCATCTCCTGCAGAAGTGCTGAGTATGAGGTTCAATTAATTATAACTTATCCAAACTCTGTTTCTTCCTTTTCAGGTATTTCAAAGTGTTGATACAGGAGATGCAGGTTAAAGTTGATCAAGGATTTTTAAACAACATCATTGAACTGTTCTCCGCGGATCAGGAAGTGTCCAAAGAGCAAGAGGTAGGTCTCCACAAATGGTTGGTACTGCTATACTTTACCGAGTCCCGGTAGCTCAGTCGGTAACGACGGGGGCTGTCAATCCAGTGGTTGTGAGTTCGAATCCCGGCTCGGCCAACTTCATTCTGACGTTTGACAAAAGTCATTGGGCTAAGTACTTACTATGTGGAAAAGCAGCCAGTTGCTTGGGAAGATTGCTGTGTGGAGTAGTGGTGTGTGAAAACCAGGAAACACATGAGTAGGTGAACTGGCCGCCGTGATGTGACTGAGAAATTGTTAAAAAACGGCGTAAAACCCCAATCAATCAATCAATCAATCAACTACTATACTTTACCCACCCGGCCGCTATAGACTTAGTTTATAAAATAAGGATATTTCATAGTTTTGCCCACATACAGGCACAATTTGACACATCTGCAGAAGACGATTTTATAAAACATAGTGGTCAGAGGAGAAATTGCTCATAATGAATATTTCTAGAAAACTTATGTAATCAAATTGGAATACATTGTATTAGAAGGCGAATTTGCCTGTATAGAACAATATCTCCTTTTCTCTCAATGTTTTGAATAACGTCTGTTTCCCTTTTCCTACCTGCATTTTCAGCAGTTGACTTTATGGAACAGATGAGAAGAGGTGAAATTACTCACAGATGCAGTATCTCTTTTTATACCCCCCGGCAAACAAAGTTTGGGGGGGTATATAGGAATCACCCTGTCTGTCCGTCTGTCTGTCCGTCTGTCTGTCTGTCTGTCTGTCCGTATGTCCACATTTCTTGTAAGCACTACTCCTCCTAAACGGCTCAATGGATTTGGTTCAAACTTTACATGAAGGTTACACATCATATGTAGATATGCATGAAGGAAGATCACACGCCTCGGACTCTTCCAAGGGGAGATAATTTAACTTAGAGGTTATCTGCGAGGGACTCCTGTGCACATACCTCCACATTTCTTGTAAGCACTACTCCTCCTAAACGGCTCAATGGATTTGGTTCAAATTTTACATGAAGGTTACACATCATATGTAGATATGCATGAAGGAAGATCATACGCCTCGGACTCTTCCAAGGGGAGATAATTCAACTTAGAGGTTATCTGCGAGGGACTCCTGTGCACATACCTCCACATTTCTTGTAAGCACTACTCCTCCTAAACGGCTCAATGGATTTGGTTCAAACTTTACATGAAGGTTACACATCATATGTAGATATGCATGAAGGAAGATCACACGCCTCGGACTCTTCCAAGGGGAGATAATTTAACTTAGAGGTTATCTGCGAGGGACTCCTGTGCACATACCTCCACATTTCTTGTAAGCACTACTCCTCCTAAACGGCTCAATGGATTTGGTTCAAATTTTACATGAAGGTTACACATCATATGTAGATATGCATGAAGGAAGATCATACGCCTCAGACTCTTCCAAGGGGAGATAATTCAACTTAGAGGTTATCTGCGAGGGACTCCTGTGCACATACCTCCACATTTCTTGTAAGCACTACTCCTCCTAAACGGCTCAATGGATTTGGTTCAAACTTTACATGAAGGTTACACATCATATGTAGATATGCATGAAGGAAGATCACACGCCTCGGACTCTTCCAAGGGGAGATAATTTAACTTAGAGGTTATCTGCGAGGGACTCCTGTGCACATACCTCCACATTTCTTGTAAGCACTACTCCTCCTAAACGGCTCAATGGATTTGGTTCAAACTTTACATGAAGGTTACACATCATATGTAGATATGCATGAAGGAAGATCACACGCCTCGGACTCTTCCAAGGGGAGCGGGGGGTATTCTTCAGTGAGCTTTGCTCACAGTATTTCTAGTTGTAACTATTTTATAAATAGAGAATATTATGTCCCTGACGTAAGATATGAACTTTATCTGACGAGGTTGGGAGAATTGATTATTGGCGAGACAATTATCCTTTCTCACAGCCGAGTCTGATAAAGTTTATGTGGAAAGTCAGGGACGTAATATTCTATTTATCTTGCATGTAAAATTCTGTTTTCAGGTAAATCTACACTCATTCTTACTAGTTTTAAGAAATTACATTCACAATAACAAAAACCCATTCATAAATGACGTCACCTAAAATAGAATGACGTCACGCGCGTGCACAAATACGCGCCGAATTACATTGTGTACAAACGTCATACGGAAGCTAAAGAGTTCCGACTGAAACAGAAAATCCACAGGAGTAGAAACGTGTCTGTCCGGTTTAGCCTGCGCGGCATGCTTAGGGTGATCCAAGTCTATACTTTTCACAGTCAAAACAGTTGGTTTTCTGGTGGAACCGCTTATTTATATTTCAGAAAAGTAGTTCTAGCGATTACGTCATTTCTAAAAATAAGTAGACTGATAAAGATAAAAGTTTATCATACCAGTAGACATGTAAACAAAAGGTTTATCATACCAGTGTTATACGTCACGTAATCTGCTCATTGCATGATAAATGACAATATTTTGCATCATCTTGAAAACCGGTAGTATAATTTTAAAATAAGAGTCGAAAATGTTGTAGGGGAAAGTTAAATTTCTTGTCTTGAACAAAATCTCCTTGTCTCTCAATGTTTTGAATATCTTGTACTTAAAAGTCATCAAATATTGTCCCTTAAAGATTAATAATTGCATATTTTTTGGCAATAATTTAATCCAGAGCTTCTGTGTCCCGACTTGTTTTATCTTTAAAGTTTCCAAGATTAATCGTATACCTTATATCATTTGAAAACATTTGAGCGAGAAATGAAAATATGTTGATGAGCAATTTCACGCTATCCCACAATTATTTCTAATATCATCTGCTGCAGATGTGCCAAAATAGGTCAGCAAATAGGAATAGGACGAGTTCTTTTGTACAATTTATAAAACTTAAAGGAATCCGCTGTGGTCGAGTGGTTAGCGTCGGGGATTTCGAAACCGGGTGTCCCGGGTTCGATTCCCAGTCGTGGCACTACAGTCACGGTGGAGTGCCCTTGGGCAAGGAACATTTTCTAGCCTAGTACTGGTTTGTTTACCCAGGGATCATGAATAAGTGAACTGTCGCCGTGATATAACTGAAATAATGTTGAAAGCGGCGTAAAACCCCAATAAATAAATTATAAAACTTAAAAAACCTATGTGACCTTAATTTGTGTTTTAGGAACTTATCCTTCGATGAGTTCTATTGTACACTTTAAGAAACTTAAAAAACCTGTGTGACCTTAATTTGTGTTTCAGAAACTTATCGTTCATAAGTTCAAATGTACACTTTACGAAAATTAAAAAACCTGTGTGACCTTAATTTGTGTTTCAGAAACTTATCATTCGATGAGTTCAAAGGTTCACTTTACGAAATTTAAAAAACCTGTGTGACCTTAATTTGTGTTTCAGAAACTATCCTTCGATGCTGATGTTGAAGCAACGAAGACAGACTTAGTTACTTCCATGGGAATATCGTTGGCACAGGATCAGAAAATGTTTTATGATTATCTACATTTATCACCAATTAAGGTAATTGGTTCTGTATACAGGGTATATTTCTGGTTTTAAATAGCATCATTTTATGATTTATCTTCAATCAATTGGCTAAATACTGCAAATAGTCAATGTGGGAAGATGGACAGTTCCTGGGAAGGATGTGTGGATTCCTTTTGTCAAAAAAACGAGAAAAACTTGTAAGGTGAACTGGCTGCCTTGATAAAACTTCAATACCTGTCTTCAAATCCATTTGTGTGTTTTTTTTTTCTCCCAGAGCCATTTGAATGTGAGATGTTTTATTTTATTCAGATCCATTCAAATTAGTGATGTATGTTTAGCTCACCTGAGCTTTGCTAAAGGTGAGTTATTGTGATCGCCTTTTGTCCTGCGTCCGTCCTGCGTCGTCCGTCAACTTCTTCTCCTCAATAACCAGTGGTCCAATTGGGATGAAACTTCACAGAAAGCATCCTCTCGATGACCCCACCAGATTTCCTTCAAATTTTTTGGATCCATGTAGAAATCTGGTTTCCATGGCAATGAAATGAAAAAAACTTCAAAACTCTTCTTCTCCCAAACTGTTAAGCAGATTTTCAAATAATTTTGTAGAAATGTTCCTTGGGAGACCCTCTATCAGATTCCTTCAAGCCATGTTAATTGGTCGAAAAACATGGTCGCCAGAGGGCGGGGCTATTTTGCCTTATATGGCTGTTTAGAGATTTAATTTTTGCATAATGGCCATGGTGCGATACTGGCCCTTTTGGGCCTCTTGTTTAAATACAGCTCCATTTAACTTTGTGATGCTTAAATTTGGGATAATTTTTATTCATATCCATTTGTATTAAATTTGTTTAGTTTGTTTTATTCAGACCCTTTCAAATTTGAGATGTTTGTTTTTATACAGATCCATTTAAATTTGGGATTTATATTGAGATCCCTTTAAATTTGTGATGTTTTATTCAGATCAAATTTAATTTGAGATGCTTTTATTTTATTTAGATGAATTTAAATTTGTGATGCTTTTATTCAGATCCATCTGAGTTTCTCTCTACAAGGTGGTGGCGGAGGTGACGGCAAACCGACTCAACTGAAGTCTAACGTTATCAACATATTCTTGCAATCCGTTGGTGTCGTTCTAACTGACATTCAGGATGTAGTTTTCAAGTAAGTAGGCCCTTTCCCACATGCAGACACATTCTGAAGCATGCAGACTGTTAAAAAAAACACCTTTATATAACTAAAAAACTGGAAGTGGCGTAAAATACCATTCAAACAAACAGATGGTAGTATTGGCTTCCTTCCGTCGCATTTAGGATTGTGGATGTATCAGTGTCGGGATAACACAAAATAGCAGTACTGGCTAGTTACCTAGGAAAACCTGTGATATAACTGAAAAACTTGGAAGTCGTGTAAAACACCATTCAAACAAACAAATGGTAGTAGTGGCTTCCTTCCGTCGCATTTAGGGTCGTGAATGCATCAGTGTTGGGATAAAATAAAATAGTAGTACTGGTTAGTTGCCTAGGAAAACCTTTGATATAATTGAAAAACTGTTGGAAGTGGCGTAAAATACCATTCAAATAAACAGATGGTAGTAGTGGCTTCCTTCCTTTGCACCAGTTTCTGGTTAGCATTACAGCTGATGCATAGGTGTAAGGACAAAATATAACAGACGTATTAACCTGAAAATGGCATACAAGACCATTCAAATACACCACTTCGATGGTGTATTGGAAGAGCGTGCAGGAGATCACGGGTTCTATCCCATGCCAAATACCTTAAAAATGGTAGTCATGGCTACCCTCCTTGGCACTCAGGGTTGCGGGGTTGGCATGACGACTGGCTGGCTGGTGTCAGGATAAATGGAACAGTGGTTCTGGAACTTACCCTGGAAACACCGTCATATAACTGAATTATTTTTTAACGCTGCGTTAAACACAAAACAATCAAATGGCTATTTACCTGAAAATGCCATACAACACCAATCGGATACAGTCAAACTTGTCACCTCTATTAAGCACTCTTAGCAGCCATTTTGTATTAATCACTTGATGATAAATCAAAACAACATATTCTTCTTTATTTGACTAGTATTAAACAGCCACCTGTGTGCAGCAGCCTCAGTTATACTCTCCACTGGGTGGCTGTCTTGGACAAACTTTGCTGTAAAAAAAAAAATCAAGATTTCTTTTTACTATTTTCACAGATTGGGGTACTTTGAGAGAAATCATAATTTTTACAACAACAAACAACTAGTGGGGGAGATGACGGTACATTATGCTGGTCAGGTATGATTAATTGTTTAAACCCTTCCAATGCTGATTGTTTAAAAATGGACTTGTCCTGTTTTGTATTTGGAAGAGTCCATAGCCAGTTGTAGGTTTTTCCAGAAAAAACGCCCTGGCTTGCTCGGCACAATGATCTTTCAATGATGTGTTCTTTAATCAAACCTTTCCCTAATATGACAATTCTGCAGCAGACGACTTTGAACATATTTTGTCAAAAAAAAGAAAAAATCTCCGTAATTGAATGGATAACCTATGACTAAAAGTGGACAACATTGTGGCAAAAGGAGAAATTGCTCATTTTAAGTCTTCTTTTGTCCCAATGTTTTTAAAAAGCCGTCTGCTACAGAGGTGTCAGAATGCGTCGTTATGAGGGAAAAAACACGCCTCACGTAAGACCAGCATCAAGGATTTCTTTGGGAAAAATTAGTAAATTTGTCATGTGGCTATCGCAGAAAGAAAGATTTATTGTGATTTTTAGCAAAATTCACATGGAAAATGGAACAATTTATACTGTCGTTTGTGGCAGTTTAATCGTTCTTTTTTTTTAACCCTTTCCCTCATATAGATGCTTTCTGACGCCTCTGCAGCAGACGGCTATTTGAAAACATAGAGACAAAAGAAGAAATTGCACAAAACGTGCAATTTCTCCTTTTGCCACAATGTTTTCCACTTTTAGTCATAGGTTATCCATTTAATTATAGAGATTTTCTACTTTTTTACAAAATATGTTCAAAGTCGTCTGCTGCAGAATTGTCGTAATAGGGAAAGGGTTAAGCAAGCTTTATTTTGCTAGTATGCAATGATACAACCAGCATGGAGATAGACTTGTGGCATTTCTTATTTTATTGGTTATGATGATTAATACATGTTTAACCCTTTCCCTGTTACGACAATTATGCAGCAGACGACTTTAAACATATTTTGTCAAAAAATAGAAAATCTCTATAATTGAATGGATAACCTATGATTAAAAGTGGAAAACATTGTGGCAAAAGGAGAAATTACTCGTTTTGAGCAATTTCTTCTTTTGTCACTATGTTTTCAAAAAGCCGTCTGCTGCAAAGCGTCTATATGAGGGAAAGGGTTAAAATGTAAATTAGAATACAGAAATTAAATTGTGGATTACTTTTATGTTTTTTTAAGAACTTCATATCTACGTCATAAATGAGTATACAATCGAAAGAAAAAACAATGGTATTATAACATATGCAATTTCATGACACAAACTACGTGAGTAACGGTCAGGATATAACACTTCTTCGTGTAGTAACGTCCAGAATTAAATGCCTCGAACTACGGATAAGTCAAACTATTTATCGTGGGCCTTGAGTTCGAGACACCGAGGTTTGACTGTATATACATGCTAATATTATCGTGTAATTTGTTTCCAGGCCATCAAGCAGATGTACGTGTTAGTCCTTGGTCTGGATGTACTGGGAAATCCATTTGGGTTGTTGCGTGGTATGGGAGAAGGTCTTCAGGACCTCTTTTATGAACCTTACCAGGTAAGTTACAGTATTGCATACACAGCCAAGATTTATTGAAATGTACTCAATGAAATAACTGATTACTTCTTAAACAATTCCAATGTACTTTTGAGGGAAAGATACAGGGCAGAGAGATACATTGAGAGTAATTTTCCAATGGGCTGACAATCGTGTTTCACATACTTACATATTGACGACACATGTGTTCCTTTGACCTATTTCAGGGAGCTATCCAAGGCCCTGAGGAATTTGCTGAAGGACTTGCACTAGGAGTGAGGAGTTTATTTGGTCATGCTGTGGGTAAGTTGGATATTTTTAGCTCACCTGAGCTTTGCTCAAGGTGAGTTATTGTGATCGCCTTTTGTCCGGCGTCCGTCGTGCGTCGTGCGTCGTCCGTCGTGCGTCGTCCGTCGTGCGTCAACTTCTTCTCCTCAGTAACCATCCTCTCAATGACCTCACCAGAATTCCTTCAAATTTTTGGGATCCATGCAAAATTCTGGTTTCCATGGCAACGAAACCAAAAAAACTTCAAAATTCTTCTTCTCCCAAATTGGTTGGCAGATTTTCAAATAATTTTGTAGAAATGTTCCTTAGATGACCCTCTATCAGATTCCTTCAAGCCATGTTGATTGGTCAAAAAACACGGCCGCCAGGGGTGCGGGGCTATTTTGCCTTATATGGCTATAGTGAAAACTTAAAAAATCTTCTTCTCCGAAAGTGTCAGGCTGATTTTCAAATGATTTTGTAGAAATGTTCCTTGGGTGACCCTCTATCAGATTCCTTCAAGCCATGTTGATTGGTCGAAAAACATGGCCGCCAGGGGGGGCGGGGCTATTTTGCCTTATATGGCTATAGTGAAAACTTAAAAAATCTTCTCCTCCGAAAGTGAAAGGCCGATTTTCAAATAATTTTGTAGAAATGTTCCTTGGGTGACCCTCTATCAGATTCCTTAAAGCCATGTTGATTGGTCAAAAAACATGGCCGCCAGGGGGGGGGCGGGGCTATTTTGCCTTATATGGCTTTAGTGCAAACTTAAAAAATCTTCTCCTCCAAAAGTGTCAGGCCGATTTTCAAATAATTTTGTAGAAATGTTCCTTGGGTGATCCTCTATCAGATTCCTCCAAGCCATGTTGATTGGTCAAAAAACATGGCCGCCAGGGGGCGGGGCTATTTTGCCTTTTATGGCTATAATGAAAACTTAAATAATCTTCTCCTCCATAAGTGTCAGGCCGATTTTCAAATAATTTTGTAGAAATGTTCCTTGGGTGACCCTCTATCGGATTCCTTCAAGCAATGTTGATTGGTCGAAAAACATGGCCGCCAGGGGGCGGGGGGCTATTTTGCCTTATATGGCCAAAGTGAAAACTTAAAAAATCTTTAACATCGTCTCCTCAGTAACCAGTGGGTCAATTGGGATGAAACTTCACAGAAAGCATCCTCTTAATGACCTTACCAGAATTCCTTCAAATTTAAGGGATCCATGCAGAATTCTGGTTTCCATGGCAACAAAACGAAAAAAACTTCAAAATTCTTCTTCTCCCAAACTGGTTGGCAGATTTTCAAATAATTTTGTAGAAATGTTCCTTGGATGACCCTTTACCAGATTCCTTCAAGCCATGTTGATTGGTCAAAAAAACGGCCGCCAGGGGGGCGGGGCTATTTTGCGTTATATGGCTATAGTGAAAACTTAAAAAATCTTCTTCTCCGAAAGTGTCAGGCTGATTTTCAAATGATTTTGTAGAAGGGTGACCCTCTATCAGATTCCTTCAAGCCATGTTGATTGGTCGAAAAACATGGCCGCCAGGGAGGGGCGGGGCTATTTTGCCTTATATGGCTATAGTGCAAACTCTCCAAAAGTGTCGGCCCGATTTTCAAATAATTTTGTAGAAATGTTCCTAGGGTGACCCTCTATCAGATTCCTTCAAGCCAAGTTGATTGGTCGGAAACTATGGCTGCCAGGGGGCGAGGCTTATATAGCTAAAGTGAAAAAAAAAAATCAGGTGAGCGATTCAAGGGCCATCATGGCCCTCTTGTTAACCTTAGACTTGGGTAGACTCTAGTAAAGGCTAGGGCTTTTATATCTTTAAATCTTTAGTCCTGGAGTCATTAGAATGTATCCTACTTGTGGCAGTTATGTTGTAGGTAAGTGAGATATTGTCACAAAGATTTGGGTCGACTCGGGTAAAGGCTAGGGCTTTTATATCTTTAAATCTTCATGGTGTAGGTAAGTGGGATATATTTACAAAGATTTAGGTAAACTCTGGTAAAGGATAGAGCCGTTGTTTTATTATCAGACTCTGCCTCATAGGATCAAATCCTAGTTTTGTTAGTCATGCTGTAGGTAAGCGGATAACTACGGTAAAAGATAGAGCCGTTATATCTTTCTTAGACACAGCCTCAGGATATCAAATCTTCATGTGACGGTTATGCAGTAGTGTTCTTGCTAAGGCATATTTCAAATTTTATAACCCAAAATTACCTAAGGTTTTAGTTAGATGTGTATACAATGTCAGTATGTTGAGTTCTTCTTTTTTATGGTCAGTTAAGTACAGAACTAGATACATGTAACCAGTTTTCTTGATGCCATTCGGCAAGTGGATCATCTGTCTATCTGTTAAATTATGATTTATTTACATGTTGGTAGGGTTATTGTAGATTGCCCTTGGGCAAGGCACATTTCTTTGGCTAATACTGATTTGTTTACCAAGGGATCATAAATAAGTAAACTCTCACTATGGTATAACTAAGTAATGTTGAAAAACCCCAATAAAACAAAAACGAAATACATATTAGTAGTCAACACATGTGTTCCTATGTTTATTTATAAAAGTAAACCGTATAATCATTTTCTAGGAGGAGCTGCCGGTGCCGTTTCCCGTATAACGGGGACACTGGGTAAAGGTATGGCTGCCCTTACTCTCGACGATGACTACCAGAAAAAGAGACAACAGCAGATGAATAAACGACCCGCCAATGTGGGCGAGGGATTTGCTAGAGGTGGCAAAGGACTTGTCATGGTAAGTCGTTATGTCACTTAACCCGTTCCCACATACATGTACAACAAATCTGCAGCAGAAGACTTTGAAAACATCCAGGCAAAAATATGAAAAACCTCTAAAAATGAATGTGTTTTTACTGAAAAGACATAAAAACACTTTGGCAAAAAGAGAAATTGCTCATTATGTTTTCAAAAGGCGTCTGCTGAAGAGTCATCTACATGTGTGAAAGGGTTAACCCATTACTTCACACAGACGACATTTGACACCTGCCATCGTACATGACTTTTGAAATCATTGCAATAAAGGGGGAAATTGCTCAGAACGAGCAATTTCACCTTTTATTGCAATATTTTTAACTCTTTATCAATATAAATTTTTCAGTTTTCTAGATTGTTGAAATTGTTCGTCTGATGATTGTTAAGCAGATGTCATATTAAAGTCATATTCATATTTTAATTTAAAGAATTGTCTCACAGAGATGATTCTTTTGAGTAACCACAACACTGGGTTTGAAGACTTTTAGAAACTGAAACATGAACTTATCTGGAGCTCTCAATTTGATCAACGTTTTGCCTGAGCGATCAGTCTAGAAAATTTGAGACCAGGCGTCCCCCCGGTATGATTCCTGCTTGCATTGCTTATGCTTGAGCCCTCTTGTGTAAAATGTAATTCCTAGCCTAGTCCTTATTAATCACCTTGGGCTTATGGTAAGTGTTCTCTGGCTCTGAAATGACTTAATTCGTTTTGGAAAAGGAGTTTAACCCTTTCCCTCATACGACAATTCTGCAGCAGACGACTTTGAACGTATTTTGTCAAATAATGGAAAATCTCTATAATTGAATGGATAACCTATGACTAAAAGTGGAAAACATTGTGACAAAAGGAGAAATTGCACGTTTTGTGCAATTTCTTCTTTTGTTACTATGTTTTCAAAAAGCCGTCTGCTGCAGAGGCGTCAGAAAGCGTCTATATGAGGGAAAGGGTTAATACATATATATATAAGAAATATTAAAAATAAAATCATGATCCACAATGTTTTTTTGGAAACACTTTTCTGTTTTGACAATGCTCTATTTAACCCACATTGGCAGATGCATTTTGAAACATGTAGAGAACCATAGCTCAAGCTTCTATCATGTTTTAGTAAATTGATACTTGATTGTTAGTTGTTTAATGTGTATCTGTTTTGGTATTACTTGCAGGGAGTTTTCGATGGTGTGACAGGAATTGTCCGTAAACCCATTGAGGGAGCTAAAAAGGAGGGAGTAGAGGGTTTCTTTAAAGGGGTCGGAAAGGGTCTGGTCGGCGTGGTAACAAGACCCACCAGTGGCGTGATTGACTTTGCCAGCAGTTCATTCGAGGGAATCAAAAGGTACAATATTTAACCCTTTCCCACCTGAAAACGCATTTTAACGCAATAGCAGCAGTGATCTTTTTAAAACATGGTGAGCAATTTCTCCTTTGGCCACAATGTTTTCAACTTTTTCCTACAATAAAGCTATCTTTTATGGAAAATTTTAAGTTTTTTGTCATTGTTTTTAAAGTTTTCTGCTGCTGATTTGTTGTATGTGGGAAAGGTTTTATAAGATGTAGTGATCAAAAGCTTATTATGGGCGAATATCTCCTTTTTGGTTATACGAAAACTTTTGAGATCTTCCCTCATTTAGGAAGCAGATTGGAAAGTGATTAATTCTTCTTGCAGACATATTTCGCGCATTTGTAGCAGACACCTTCTGAAAACATCATGACAAATTGAGAATTGCTCATTATAATATAAATAATTTCTTCCTTTGCTGCAATGTTTTCAAACGTTATCTTCTGTAGATGCACCAAAAGTACATCTCCTAAATAGGAAAAGGTTTAACCCTTTCCCACTTGCAGACGCATTCCGACGCATTTGCAGCAGACGTCTTTTGAAAACATAGTGACAAAAGAAGAAATTGCACAGAACGTGCAATTTCTCCTTTTGTCACAATGTTTTCCACTTTTTGTCATAGGTTATCCATTTAATTATTGAGATTTTCTATGTTTTGACAAAATATGTTCAAAGTCGTCTGCTGCAGAATTGTCGTATGAGGGAAAGGGTTAACCCTATCCCACATACTGGCGCTTTCTGATTACTCTGCAGCAAACAACTTTTTAAAACATTGTGGCAAAAGGAGAAATTGCTTCTTTTTAGCTCGACTATTCGAAGAAGAGGAGGCTATTGCACTCACCTCAGCGTCGGCGTCTGCGTTGGTTAAAGTTTTTTACAAAAAGAGTTATGCCCCTTTTTAGCTCGACTTTTGAAAAAACGAGAGCTATTGTCATGACCCTGGCGTTGTCGTCTGCGGCGGCATGGTCGTCCGCTTAAGGTTTTTTGTTTAGCTCATTCTTTTTTTTCTGTTTTCTCCCTATCAGTCGAGCGTCTGTGCCGTATGCAGTGCTCTTGTTGTACTTAGACTTTGTCACAAAAATATAAGCTAAGCAATTATTTTGCCATTTCTTAATATTTCTTCATCAAACTTTTAAATGATATTGCTTGTGACAACATGGTCATCATGTTCCCCCTCTGCCTCTCCCCCATCTATTGTAACCCCTCCCGATTTTTGTTTGCATGGAATGTACATTTACAAAGGTCTAAGAACATTTTTCATATCTTTGACCTTAATTCTTACACAATTACATGTTTTTAGACAAAAAAAAGATTTTACTGAAAAGCTTTCGAATAGTCGAGTGTGCTGTCCTGAGATAGCTCTTGTTAATAATTAAACTCTCATTTATGTAGATTTTTCATGTTTTTTCCCATTATGTTTTCAAAGTCGTCTGCTGCAGATTTTTTGATATGGTTGGAAAGGCTTAAGATGTATCGATTCTTCTTCCAGGATTGCTGAAAACACATCTGAAATTCACCGGCTCCGTCCTCCTAGACGTTTCCACAAGGATAAAGTGATTCGGCCGTACAACGGCCAGGAAGCTGCCGGCTACGAAATACTTTTGGTAGGTTTTATCAACTCTATTCTTAAACTTCCATAGTTTTCTCCGGATGTTTTCAAAGTCGTCTTTAATGATACACAATATATTTACTTACTTACATAATACATTTACAACTCCTTAGCATGTATTTCCATTGAGAAAACTGAAATGGGGCCTTACTAGAGGTCACTTATCCACTTTAATCCTTTCCCGCTGGCTTTCTGATTCATCTGCTGCAGACATCTTTTGAAAACCCTGTGACAAAAGGAGAAATTGCTCAAAGTAAGCAATTTCACCTTTTTCCACAATTTTTTGAAATTTGTTTAGTATTTATACTTTCATTTATAAAGTTTTTTCATGTATTTGCATGATAGTTTTCAAAGTTGTCTGCTTTAGATTTGTTGTATGTTGGAAAGGGTTAATTTATTGACATATTGATAGGTTACCCATGTGTTCCTTCAAACACTCTTGAACGGCCTCAGCGGTGTAGTGGAAGAGAGGTCGCGGGTTCGTTCCCCAACGGGGTCATACCAAAAACTTTAAAAATGGTAGTAATGGCTGCCCTCCTTGAAGCTCAGGGTTGTGGGGTTAGCATTACGTCTGACTGACTGTCTGCCGTCGGGATAAATGGACCAGTAGTATTGGTAACTTTCCTAGGAAACTTAAAAATTGTTGGCGTAACACATCAAACAATCAATCAATCAAATTGAACACTTGTTAATTCTTCTTGTACAGATTTATAGTATTCCTTACCTTTAACCCTTTCCCTCATACAACAATTCTGCAGCAGACGACTTTGAACATATTTTGTCAAAAGACAGAAAATTATGACTAAAAGTGGAAAACATTGTGGCAAAAGGAGAAATTGCTCATTTTGAGCAATTTCTTCTTTTGCCACTAGGTTTTCAAAAAGCTGTCTGCTGCAGAGGCGTCAGAATACGTCTATAGGAGGAAAAGGGTTAAGGAAAATAACATTATATTCGCAATTGACAACTTGTTTCCATCTATTTCCATTTAGGAAACTGAAAAGGGGCGTTACTACAAGACTGATGACTATGTGGCACATGTTGTTGTCACAAAAGATGGAAAAAATGTGTTCCTCGTCACCAACAAGTAAGTTAAAC
>JASEVX010000014.1:27037091-27094103 GCA_031761405.1 Serripes groenlandicus
CAGAATTTACTGCTTGACTTTGACCATAAAATCATGTGAAATCACTTGCATGATGTTGAAAACTGCATAAAACACTATCCAAGCAAGTAAATCTATTACTTAACAGAATTTACTGCTTGACTTTGACCATAAAATCATGTGAAATCACTTGCATGATGTTGAAAACTGCATAAAACACTATCCAAGCAAGTAAATCTATTACTTAACAGAATTTACTGCTTGACTTTGACCATAAAATCATGTGAAATCACTTGCATGATGTTGAAAACTGCATAAAACACTATCCAAGCAAGTAAATCTATTACTTAACAGAATTTACTGCTTGACTTTGACCATAAAATCATGTGAAATCACTTGCATGATGTTGAAAACTGCATAAAACACTATCCAAGCAAGTAAATCTATTACTTAACAGAATTTACTGCTTGACTTTGACCATAAAATCATGTGAAATCACTTGCATGATGTTGAAAACTGCATAAAACACTATCCAAGCAAGTAAATCTATTACTTAACAGAATTTACTGCTTGACTTTGACCATAAAATCATGTGAAATCACTTGCATGATGTTGAAAACTGCATAAAACACTATCCAAGCAAGTAAATCTATTACTTAACAGAATTTACTGCTTGACTTTGACCATAAAACCATGTGAAATCACTTGCATGATGTTGAAAACTGCATAAAACACTATCCAAGCAAGTAAATCTATATTACTTAACAGAATTTACTGCTTGACTTTGACCATAAAATCATGTGAAATCACTTGCATGATGTTGAAAACTGCATAAAACACTATCCAAGCAAGTAAATCTATTACTTAACAGAATTTACTGCTTGACTTTGACCATAAAATCATGTGAAATCACTTGCATGATGTTGAAAACTGCATAAAACACTATCCAAGCAAGTAAATCTATTACTTAACAGAATTTACTGCTTGACTTTGACCATAAAACCATGTGAAATCACTTGCATGATGTTGAAAACTGCATAAAACACTATCCAAGCAAGTAAATCTATTACTTGACAGAATTTACTGCTTGACTTTGACCATAAAATCATGTGATATCATTTGCAAGATGTTGAAAACTGCATAAAACACTATCCAAGCAAGTAAATCTATTACTTAACAGAATTTACTGTTTGACTTTGACCATAAAACCATGTGAAATCACTTGCATGATGTTGAAAACTGCATAAAACACTATCCAAGCAAGTAAATCTATTACTTAACAGAACTTACTGCTTGACTTTGACCATAAAACCATGTGAAATCACTTGCATGATGTTGAAAACTGCATAAAACACTATCCAAGCAAGTAAATCTATTACTTAACAGAATTTACTGTTTGACTTTGACCATAAAACCATGTGAAATCACTTGCATGATGTTGAAAACTGCATAAAACACTATCCAAGCAAGTAAATATATTACTTAACAGAATTTACTGCTTGACTTTGACCATAAAACCATGTGAAATCACTTGCATGATGTTGAAAACTGCATAAAACACTATCCAAGCAAGTAAATCTATTACTTGACAGAATTTACTGCTTGACTTTGACCATAAAATCATGTGATATCATTTGCAAGATGTTGAAAACTGCATAAAACACTATCCAAGCAAGTAAATCTATTACTTAACAGAATTTACTGTTTGACTTTGACCATAAAACCATGTGAAATCACTTGCATGATGTTGAAAACTGCATAAAACACTATCCAAGCAAGTAAATCTATTACTTAACAGAACTTACTGCTTGACTTTGACCATAAAATCATGTGAAATCACTTGCATGATGTTGAAAACTGCATAAAACACTATCCAAGCAGGTAAATATATTACTTAACAGAATTTACTGCTTGACTTTGACCATAAAATCATGTGAAATCACTTGCATGATGTTGAAAACTGCATAAAACACTATCCAAGCAAGTAAATCTATTACTTAACAGAATTTACTGCTTGACTTTGACCATAAAACCATGTGAAATCACTTGCATGATGTTGAAAACTGCATAAAACACTATCCAAGCAAGTAAATCTATTACTTGACAGAATTAACTGCTTGACTTTGACCATAAAATCATGTGAAATCACTTGCATGATGTTGAAAACTGCATAAAACACTATCCAAGCAAGTAAATCTATTACTTAACAGAATTTACTGCTTGACTTTGACCATAAAATCATGTGAAATCACTTGCATGATGTTGAAAACTGCATAAAACACTATCCAAGCAAGTAAATCTATTACTTAACAGAATTTACTGCTTGACTTTGACCATAAAATCATGTGAAATCACTTGCATGATGTTGAAAACTGCATAAAACACTATCCAAGCAAGTAAATCTATTACTTAACAGAATTTACTGCTTGACTTTGACCATAAAATCATGTGAAATCACTTGCATGATGTTGAAAACTGCATAAAACACTATCCAAGCAAGTAAATCTATTACTTAACAGAATTTACTGCTTGACTTTGACCATAAAACCATGTGAAATCACTTGCATGATGTTGAAAACTGCATAAAACACTATCCAAGCAAGTAAATCTATTACTTGACAGAATTTACTGTTTGACTTTGACCATAAAATCATGTGAAATCACTTGCATGATGTTGAAAACTGCATAAAACACTATCCAAGCAAGTAAATCTATTACTTAACAGAATTTACTGCTTGACTTTGACCATAAAATCATGTGAAATCACTTGCATGATGTTGAAAACTGCATAAAACACTATCCAAGCAAGTAAATCTATTACTTGACAGAATTTACTGCTTGACTTTGACCATAAAATCATGTGATATCATTTGCAAGATGTTGAAAACTGCATAAAACACTATCCAAGCAAGTAAATCTATTACTTAACAGAATTTACTGTTTGACTTTGACCATAAAACCATGTGAAATCACTTGCATGATGTTGAAAACTGCATAAAACACTATCCAAGCAAGTAAATCTATTACTTAACAGAACTTACTGCTTGACTTTGACCATAAAACCATGTGAAATCACTTGCATGATGTTGAAAACTGCATAAAACACTATCCAAGCAAGTAAATCTATTACTTAACAGAATTTACTGTTTGACTTTGACCATAAAACCATGTGAAATCACTTGCATGATGTTGAAAACTGCATAAAACACTATCCAAGCAAGTAAATCTATTACTTAACAGAATTTACTGCTTGACTTTGACCATAAAATCATGTGAAATCACTTGCATGATGTTGAAAACTGCATAAAACACTATCCAAGCAAGTAAATCTATTACTTGACAGAATTTACTGTTTGACTTTGACCATAAAATCATGTGAAATCACTTGCATGATGTTGAAAACTGCATAAAACACTATCCAAGCAAGTAAATCTATTACTTAACAGAATTTACTGTTTGACTTTGACCATAAAATCATGTGAAATCACTTGCATGATGTTGAAAACTGCATAAAACACTATCCAAGCAAGTAAATCTATTACTTAACAGAATTTACTGCTTGACTTTGACCATAAAATCATGTGAAATCACTTGCATGATGTTGAAAACTGCATAAAACACTATCCAAGCAAGTAAATCTATTACTTAACAGAATTTACTGCTTGACTTTGACCATAAAATCATGTGAAATCACTTGCATGATGTTGAAAACTGCATAAAACACTATCCAAGCAAGTAAATCTATTACTTGACAGAATTAACTGCTTGACTTTGACCATAAAACCATGTGAAATCACTTGCATAATGTTGAAAACTGCATAAAACACTATCCAAGCAAGTAAATCTATTACTTAACAGAATTTACTGCTTGACTTTGACCATAAAATCATGTGAAATCACTTGCATGATGTTGAAAACTGCATAAAACACTATCCAAGCAAGTAAATCTATTACTTAACAGAATTTACTGCTTGACTTTGACCATAAAATCATGTGAAATCACTTGCATGATGTTGAAAACTGCATAAAACACTATCCAAGCAAGTAAATCTATTACTTAACAGAATTTACTGCTTGACTTTGACCATAAAATCATGTGAAATCACTTGCATGATGTTGAAAACTGCATAAAACACTATCCAAGCAAGTAAATCTATTACTTAACAGAATTTACTGCTTGACTTTGACCATAAAATCATGTGAAATCACTTGCATGATGTTGAAAACTGCATAAAACACTATCCAAGCAAGTAAATCTATTACTTAACAGAATTTACTGCTTGACTTTGACCATAAAATCATGTGAAATCACTTGCATGATGTTGAAAACTGCATAAAACACTATCCAAGCAAGTAAATCTATTACTTAACAGAATTAACTGCTTGACTTTGACCATAAAATCATGTGAAATCACTTGCATGATGTTGAAAACTGCATAAAACACTATCCAAGCAAGTAAATCTATTACTTAACAGAATTTACTGCTTGACTTTGACCATAAAATCATGTGAAATCACTTGCATGATGTTGAAAACTGCATAAAACACTATCCAAGCAAGTAAATCTATTACTTAACAGAATTTACTGTTTGACTTTGACCATAAAACCATGTGAAATCACTTGCATGATGTTGAAAACTGCATAAAACACTATCCAAGCAAGTAAATCTATTACTTAACAGAATTTACTGCTTGACTTTGACCATAAAATCATGTGAAATCACTTGCATGATGTTGAAAACTGCATAAAACACTATCCAAGCAAGTAAATCTATTACTTAACAGAATTTACTGCTTGACTTTGACCATAAAATCATGTGAAATCACTTGCATGATGTTGAAAACTGCATAAAACACTATCCAAGCAAGTAAATCTATTACTTAACAGAATTTACTGCTTGACTTTGACCATAAAACCATGTGAAATCACTTGCATGATGTTGAAAACTGCATAAAACACTATCCAAGCAAGTAAATCTATTACTTGACAGAATTTACTGCTTGACTTTGACCATAAAATCATGTGATATCATTTGCAAGATGTTGAAAACTGCATAAAACACTATCCAAGCAAGTAAATCTATTACTTAACAGAATTTACTGTTTGACTTTGACCATAAAACCATGTGAAATCACTTGCATGATGTTGAAAACTGCATAAAACACTATCCAAGCAAGTAAATCTATTACTTAACAGAACTTACTGCTTGACTTTGACCATAAAACCATGTGAAATCACTTGCATGATGTTGAAAACTGCATAAAACACTATCCAAGCAAGTAAATCTATTACTTAACAGAATTTACTGTTTGACTTTGACCATAAAACCATGTGAAATCACTTGCATGATGTTGAAAACTGCATAAAACACTATCCAAGCAAGTAAATCTATTACTTAACAGAATTTACTGCTTGACTTTGACCATAAAATCATGTGAAATCACTTGCATGATGTTGAAAACTGCATAAAACACTATCCAAGCAAGTAAATCTATTACTTAACAGAATTTACTGCTTGACTTTGACCATAAAATCATGTGAAATCACTTGCATGATGTTGAAAACTGCATAAAACACTATCCAAGCAAGTAAATCTATTACTTAACAGAATTTACTGCTTGACTTTGACCATAAAATCATGTGAAATCACTTGCATGATGTTGAAAACTGCATAAAACACTATCCAAGCAAGTAAATCTATTACTTAACAGAATTAACTGCTTGACTTTGACCATAAAATCATGTGAAATCACTTGCATGATGTTGAAAACTGCATAAAACACTATCCAAGCAAGTAAATCTATTACTTAACAGAATTTACTGCTTGACTTTGACCATAAAATCATGTGAAATCACTTGCATGATGTTGAAAACTGCATAAAACACTATCCAAGCAAGTAAATCTATTACTTAACAGAATTTACTGTTTGACTTTGACCATAAAACCATGTGAAATCACTTGCATGATGTTGAAAACTGCATAAAACACTATCCAAGCAAGTAAATCTATATTACTTAACAGAATTTACTGCTTGACTTTGACCATAAAATCATGTGAAATCACTTGCATGATGTTGAAAACTGCATAAAACACTATCCAAGCAAGTAAATCTATTACTTAACAGAATTTACTGCTTGACTTTGACCATAAAATCATGTGAAATCACTTGCATGATGTTGAAAACTGCATAAAACACTATCCAAGCAAGTAAATCTATTACTTAACAGAATTTACTGCTTGACTTTGACCATAAAACCATGTGAAATCACTTGCATGATGTTGAAAACTGCATAAAACACTATCCAAGCAAGTAAATCTATTACTTGACAGAATTTACTGCTTGACTTTGACCATAAAATCATGTGATATCATTTGCAAGATGTTGAAAACTGCATAAAACACTATCCAAGCAAGTAAATCTATTACTTAACAGAATTTACTGTTTGACTTTGACCATAAAACCATGTGAAATCACTTGCATGATGTTGAAAACTGCATAAAACACTATCCAAGCAAGTAAATCTATTATTTAACAGAACTTACTGCTTGACTTTGACCATAAAACCATGTGAAATCACTTGCATGATGTTGAAAACTGCATAAAACACTATCCAAGCAAGTAAATCTATTACTTAACAGAATTTACTGTTTGACTTTGACCATAAAACCATGTGAAATCACTTGCATGATGTTGAAAACTGCATAAAACACTATCCAAGCAAGTAAATATATTACTTAACAGAATTTACTGCTTGACTTTGACCATAAAACCATGTGAAATCACTTGCATGATGTTGAAAACTGCATAAAACACTATCCAAGCAAGTAAATCTATTACTTGACAGAATTTACTGCTTGACTTTGACCATAAAATCATGTGATATCATTTGCAAGATGTTGAAAACTGCATAAAACACTATCCAAGCAAGTAAATCTATTACTTAACAGAATTTACTGTTTGACTTTGACCATAAAACCATGTGAAATCACTTGCATGATGTTGAAAACTGCATAAAACACTATCCAAGCAAGTAAATCTATTACTTAACAGAACTTACTGCTTGACTTTGACCATAAAATCATGTGAAATCACTTGCATGATGTTGAAAACTGCATAAAACACTATCCAAGCAGGTAAATATATTACTTAACAGAATTTACTGCTTGACTTTGACCATAAAATCATGTGAAATCACTTGCATGATGTTGAAAACTGCATAAAACACTATCCAAGCAAGTAAATCTATTACTTAACAGAATTTACTGCTTGACTTTGACCATAAAACCATGTGAAATCACTTGCATGATGTTGAAAACTGCATAAAACACTATCCAAGCAAGTAAATCTATTACTTGACAGAATTAACTGCTTGACTTTGACCATAAAATCATGTGAAATCACTTGCATGATGTTGAAAACTGCATAAAACACTATCCAAGCAAGTAAATCTATTACTTAACAGAATTTACTGCTTGACTTTGACCATAAAATCATGTGAAATCACTTGCATGATGTTGAAAACTGCATAAAACACTATCCAAGCAAGTAAATCTATTACTTAACAGAATTTACTGCTTGACTTTGACCATAAAATCATGTGAAATCACTTGCATGATGTTGAAAACTGCATAAAACACTATCCAAGCAAGTAAATCTATTACTTAACAGAATTTACTGCTTGACTTTGACCATAAAATCATGTGAAATCACTTGCATGATGTTGAAAACTGCATAAAACACTATCCAAGCAAGTAAATCTATTACTTAACAGAATTTACTGCTTGACTTTGACCATAAAACCATGTGAAATCACTTGCATGATGTTGAAAACTGCATAAAACACTATCCAAGCAAGTAAATCTATTACTTGACAGAATTTACTGTTTGACTTTGACCATAAAATCATGTGAAATCACTTGCATGATGTTGAAAACTGCATAAAACACTATCCAAGCAAGTAAATCTATTACTTAACAGAATTTACTGCTTGACTTTGACCATAAAATCATGTGAAATCACTTGCATGATGTTGAAAACTGCATAAAACACTATCCAAGCAAGTAAATCTATTACTTGACAGAATTTACTGCTTGACTTTGACCATAAAATCATGTGATATCATTTGCAAGATGTTGAAAACTGCATAAAACACTATCCAAGCAAGTAAATCTATTACTTCAGAATTTACTGCTTGACTTTGACCATAAAATCATGTGAAATCACTTGCATAATGTTGAAAACTGCATAAAACACTATCCAAGCAAGTAAATCTATTACTTAACAGAATTTACTGCTTGACTTTGACCATAAAACCATGTGAAATCACTTGCATGATGTTGAAAACTGCATAAAACACTATCCAAGCAAGTAAATCTATTACTTAACAGAATTTACTGCTTGACTTTGACCATAAAACCATGTGAAATCACTTGCATGATGTTGAAAACTGCATAAAATACTATCCAAGCAAGTAAATCTATAACTTAACAGAATTTACTGCTTGACTTTGACCATAAGTAAGTGTCAGAAAATAACGTATCTGTAGTACTTATTATTTAGCAAGAAAATGCTGTAATATCACTTCAATAATGTTAAAGCGGCATAAAAGATCATTAATAACTTACTTTATAGCATTCGCTGCTGGCCTCTGACCGACAGATGAGAAGACATTTTTCAGTTGGAGCTTCAAAATCTGAGCATCTCTGAAAAAAAAATTAACATAAAAAACCATGAAGGGACTGCACTGTCAAACAAATTGGGGGTCATATTTGCCAAACAACACTATCTATTCCACTTATTTGTCAAATGTTTCCAAACCTGCAGATGTATTTTGATGCATCCATTGCAGATAACTTTTGAAATTATTGTGGCCCAAGGAGAAATTCCTCATGATGACCATTTTCTCCTTTCGCAGCAATCTGTTTCACTCAATTAACCCTTTCCCTCATATAGACGCTTTCTGACGCCTCTGCAGCAGATGGATTTTGGAAAACATGTTGACAAAAGGAGAAATTGCTCAAAACGAGCAATTTCTCCTTTTGTCACCATGTTTTCAACTCTATCCAATTGTTGTACTTTCATTTAAAGGGAGTTTCCAATTGTTTTTGGGTTTGATTTAAAAGTCGTCTGCTGCAAATTTGTTGTATGTGGGAAAGGGTTATAAGTTAGGGTTACAGGGACCGCATTATGATTTTGGTGTCACAATTATCAATCAATGAAATCTATTTCAATTTAAAATAATAAATAAAGGGACTGAATCCCATATGAGAAAAAAGCGGGAAAAAAAAGAAAATTGTTAAAAATTGCTATTACCTTCATGTTTTTGCATGTAAGGCATTGAGATTTGCTGAATGATGTACTACAATATATGCACACTATTAATATTGCGGAGATTTTTCGTTATTTTGCATTGTAAAATCTACTGGGTTAGTAACCCAGTAAATCTAAACATATCGCTGTAATCACTACAACCAAATTGACAATATCCTTCGCAGAGTTGTCGTTCCTTACACTCACGCATACATGAATGTAATGAGTCGATAGTGTTAGAGAATGCAGAATTGAATCCATAAATTCAAATGAGCAAGAGGAAATTCCACGGTATTTTTAAACGGGAAAACACGGGCCGGACGTTTTTTTAACTGCTTATTTCCTATGAAATAATGAAAAACAAGACTTGTACGACCTTCTACAACATTCCGTTACATATATATCGACGTATTTCGGATTAATTAGAATAAGTATAAAATATGACGATTTTGGACCATTATGGTGTTCAGTCCCTTTAACCCTTCCCCACATACAACAAATATGCGGCAAACAACTTTGAAAACATTTTGGCAAAAAAAGTATTCAAAATCTGTGTTAATGGAAGAAGAATTACTAACCCTTTCCCTCATACAACAATTCTGCAGCAGACGACTTTGAACATATTTTGTCAAAAAAAAAAAAAATCTCTATAATTGAATGGATAACTTCTTTTGTCAATATAATTTCATAAAGCTGTCTGCTGCTGAGGCATCAGAAAGCGTCTCTATTTTTTGACAAAATATGTTCAAAGTCGTCTGCTGCAGAATTGTTGTATGAGGGAAAGGGTTAAAGTCAAATAAGAATTAGATTCCACTTCAGCAGTATTTGTATGACCAATGCATTTTGTAGAGCTGGAAAGGGGTACAAAAATACAAAAGTAAGAATTTAACCCTTTCCCACATACAACAAATCTGCAGCAGTCGACTTTGAAAACATGGTAACAAAAATCTGAAAACTATCTCCATAAAAGACAGCTTAATTGTTGAGTAAAGTTGAAAACATTGTGGCCAAAGGGGGAACCGCTCATCTTGAGTAATTTCACCTTTGGCCACAATGTTTTCAAAAGTCGTCTGCTGCTATTGCGTCAAAATGCATCTGCAGGTAGGAAAGGGTTAAAGTCAGTCAAATAAGATAACATGACCATAAATCACATAATTAAGGAACCGCACAATGTTTTCAAAAGTCGTCTGCTGCAGATTTGTCTTTATTGGTCTGTTTGTTGGAAACAGTTAAATTTGTATACTTACTTTAACTTGTTGTCTGACAGAGACACTGATAAATTGTTCAACTTCAATACCAATCTGACAGCCACAAACTACAAAAGAGAAATTTATACTGACAACAAATCACAGTGATGAAGTTAAAGTTGGAGGATATAGAAATAACATCTTCCTCAGAAAGATGTTTTTACAAAACGTTATACAATATTTAATCAGGTAAACATTTATCTTTTCGAATATGCAAACCTTTTTTGATGCATCTCCAGCAGACGCCATTTGAAAACATAGTTGCACATTATGTGACATAGAGAAATTGCTCAAGATCAGCAAATTCTTCATTAGCCACAACGTTTTCAACTCAATTCAAACAAAGGTTTTGAAAAAATTGGTTCAAATTTGCAACATATGTGGGAAAGGGCTGAACTCTTTTCTACATGTAAACACTTTCTGACTCCTATGCAGCAGACAACACTTGAAAACATTTTTCAGTAACTAGATGGTTGTTTTTGTCACAAAATCATGTTTGTCAATGATATCCTTGACCTTGAAACCTTGACCTTGAACCAAAGTCGTTGTAACATATGCTCTGCAAATTGTCTCAGTATGGTGAACGTTTGTGGTGAGTTTTAACCGAGACATGTTCAAAATCGTCTGCTGCAGATTTGTTGTATGTACGAAAGGGTTAACCCTTTCCCACCTGCAGACGCATTTTGACACAATAGCAGCAGACAATTTTTGAAAACATCGTGGCCAAAAGTGATAATGCTCATGATGATCAATTTCTCCTTTGACCACAATGTTTTCAAGCTTTATTTAACAATTAAGCTATCTTTTATGGAGATATTTCAGATTTTTGTCACTATGTTTTCAAAGTCGTCTGCTGCAGATTTGTTGTATGTACGAAAAGGTTTAACCCTTTCCCTCATACAACAAATCTGCAGCAGACGACTTTGAACGTATTTTGTCAAAACATAGAAAATCTCCATAATTGAATGGATAACCTATGACAAAAAGTGGAAAACATTGTGGCAAAAGGAGAAATTGCACGTTTTGTGCAATTTCTTCTTTTGTCACTATGTTTTCGAAAAGCCGTCTGCTGCAGAGGCGTCAGAAAGTGTCGGGGAAAAACTTACTTCTTTCGGGAGAGTTGGATCTGCCTCGTTTTCCTGATAACCAATGGCGTCGTACAATTTACTTTTCTCATCTGCACTGAATTGTTCATAAAACTGCTCTTCTGTAAAATATAATATTCAATATTCAGTTGTATGGATTCATGTAAAACTAGAAATATCACTGAATGTGATGAATATCCCCAGCTGGTGCCTGACAATATACATATGTATGAGATTTTCAAGGGGCCATAACTCATTTAAAAATAATTCCAGTGCAACACGTCGACAATATGCACAACTAGGCTTGGTATCAATCATTCTTGTGAAGTTATATTGAATTCTGACCAAGGGTTGCTGTTAAAATAGTGTTCACAAGAAATGTCCACAGACCAACGGACCAACAAACCAACCGACCGACGAGCTTGATACCTATATATCCCCCATATACTATGTATCTGGGGGTATAATAAGTGTAACTTCATCTTGTAACACTATGTAGTTACATCCATTTGGCATTAAGCCCACAAGCTGTAGTTTTCTTCATAAGATATTTTTGATATTGTTTTACGTCATTTCCAAAATTATTTTTAGTCAGATCCCCGAATTTCCTGGGTAAACTATAAACATTTCCAAAAAGTTTTAGGTGTGACTTGCTAATACTCACCTTTAACCCTCATCCACCTGCAGACCCATTTTGACGAATTAGCAGCAGACGACTTTTGTAAACATTGTGGCCAAAGGTGAAATTGCTCATCATAAGCAATTTCTCCTTTGGCCACAATGTTTTCAACTTTATTTAACAATTAAGCTTTCTTTTATAGAGATTTTTCATGTTTTTGTCAATAAGTTTTGAAAGTCGTCTTCTGCAGAATTGTCGTATGTGGGATTATGTCGTATTAAATCCTCTTCTATCAGTCAAAAAAACACTTTTTAATCTAAAAACAGTTTCACCATTGGGTTATATGGTTCTACACTCTGTGTACTGGTATGTCAGGTAATCTACATTATACAAACAATTAAAGGCAAAGACATCCCTCCCAACAAACTTCTTTGAAGTTGGCATAATTATTATGAGCAATTAACCCTTTCCCACCTGCAGATCGAGGGCTTGGCGTGAAACGGTTGTAACTTAAAACCTATTTTGAAAACCCTGGTTTAGGGGCAATTTTGACCCTTTTGTAAACAATGCAAATTTAGGTGCCATTGCTCAGAACGAGCAATGGCACCTAAATTTACATTGTTTACCAAGAAAAGTGATTTAACTCTTATAAAGACTTTATGGCGAGGTGATTAACCTTGGTAAAAAAATACCAATTTTAGATACAACTGTTTCACGCCAAGCCCTCGAGATGCTTGGCGCATAAACAGCAGATGACTTTTGAAAACCTTGTGACCAAAGGTGAAATTGCAATTTCTCCTTTGGCCACAATTTTTTCAACTTTATTTAACAATTCAGCTATTCTGATGGAGATTTTTCAGAATTTTGTTACTATACATAATGTTTCCAAAGTCGTCTGCTGCAGATTTGTTGTATGTGGAATGGGTTAATATTAACACTTCCCCACATGTATACATATTTCAACACATCTGAAGCAGAAGACATTTGCAAATATGTTTTCAACTCAATTCAATCATTATATCCTTTCATTAACCCTTTCCAAAATCAACAAATCTGGAGCAGTCTATTATAGATTTGTTGTATGTGGAAAAGGATTAAAATGGCTATAGCTACTGTCTCTTGAAAGGCCAGTCACAGATGTGTATATTGGAGCAATTTAAAATTTTAAACAATTGTTGAAAGCTGCGTAAAACATCAAACAATCAATCATTGTTTTATGTGGGAAAGGGTTACACATTCAGACTTACGTATTACTTTCCCGACACCTTTGTCTTTGTCTTCGTCTTTCTTCTTCCCACCACCAAGCCACCCTCCAAACCATCCTGCGTTTTTCTTCTCCTCCGCTTTCTTTGCGCCACGTTTCGCACTTTCCATTTCCGCTTGTTGGCGTAGAATTGTGAGGTTGAAGACGTCCAGATATTTCTCACAGTCCTTTAATATGAAATGAACAATTTGACGCTTTCCCTCATACAACAATTCTGCAGCAGATGACTTTTAACACATAATGTCATAAATAAATTTCTCCATTTGTCACAATGTTTTCAAAAGTCATCTGCTGCAGATGCGTCAAAACGCATCTACAGGTTGGAAAGGGTTAATTTTACTCATGGCATTATATCACTGTTTATAGGTTACTCTGTGTAATCATAATGATATTTGACCCGTCCATGTGAAAAAGATACATGTCGGCTTTTGTTAACCCTTTCCCTCATATAGACGCTTTCTGACGCCTCTGCAGCAGACGGCTTTTTGAAAACATAGTGACAAAAGAAACAAGAGCTGTCAGAGGACAGCGCGCTCGACTATATATGCCGCTTATTCACATAAAGCACTATTTCATTAAATTGCACTTATTAAAGTATTAAATCATATACTGTAAAAGCAACTGAATAGATACATACATCTAAATATATATAATTTAAAAATCAAATTTCCTAAGTCAATCAAGGGCCATAACTCATAACATTTTAGGATACAATGGAGTTAACTAACCTAATTGTACGATGGTCCTTAACAAATGTGTGAAGTATGAACTGATTTGAATGATGATTGAGGTGAGCTCAACGCAAATGTTAAAACTGACCGAGTCCAAAAATAGCAAAACCTTAAAAAAAAGTTTTCCAAATGTTTGACACCAAAACCTGTTTGATATGTTGAAGAATTATATTCTCCTTTTGCCACAATGTTTTCCACTTTTTAGTCATAGGTTGTTCATTCAATTATAGAGATTTTCTATTTTTTGACAAAATATGTTCAAAGTCATCTGCTGCAGAACTGTCGTATGAGGGAAAGGGTTAACAGTGTAGATCCAAATCAGCCTGCGCATCTGAACAGTTTTGTATCAAGACCTACACCATTCACATAAGAAGCTTCTGTCAACTTGTGTAGATTCTGATAAGACTTGTTAGATGTACAGGTTGATAAGAACCTACACCGTACACAAAAGCCAACATGCAGAGCTTTAGATAAGGGGCGAGTTAGAACCCCAGCTCGGCCAACATTCTTTCCGATGTTTGACAAAAGTCATTGTGACAAGCGTCATTCGTCTTCCACCAATGGGCTATCAGTCTATGTGGAAAAGCAGCCAGTTGCTTGGAAAGAATGCTGTATGAAGTACTGGTGTGAGAAAATCAAGAAACATATGAGTAGGTGAACTGGCAGCCGTCATATGACTGAAATATTGTTGAAAACGGCGTTAAACCCCAATCAATCAATAAATCTAGATAAGGGGTGTTTTTCATGTTCTTAAATCCTTCTTTGACATTCAAACCCTATGTTGTGGGTACTCAAAAGAGTCGTCTCAGTGAGACGATTCTTTTAAGTACTCACAACATAGGATTTGGTTGAGTAATAAGAGAAATATTGTGGGGGAAAGACCAGTTCACTCCCTCTTATCTAGTCCTCTGAACATGTAACTTTCTTTTTCATGGCCTGGTACACATATAATTACTCGATCTTACTTTCTTATGGACTGGTACACATATAATTACTCGATCTTCCTTTTTCATGGACTGGTACACATATAATTACTTGATCTTACTTTTTCATGGACTGGTACACATATAATTACTCGATCTTACTTTTACATGGACTATAAATACTCGATCTTACACCAATTCATTATTCTCAATATGACAGATGACGAAAAACATAGTCTTACATCCAGTTCTTTTTGAAGTTCTTTCGGAACTTTTTTCTTCTCGAGTTTAGAGATGTATGCTTCTCGATACTTCCTTTTCGTGTCTCGATGCAGTTTTATGTGATTCCAAGACCACATTCTACGACGGCGTCGCACAGTCTCTTCAAGAATGCATTTGTACGCAAACTTCCACCTGGACAAATAAAATAAGAAACAGGTTAATCCAATAAAGACAAGGTTATAAATGTTGGCAACTACCCTCCAAGAAACGTTTTAACATAAGTTGGCAGACACGGGGTCAGATTACCGGATTTGCAATCAAAAGTCTCATCAGTTGATTGATTGATTGGGGTTTAACGCCGTTTTTAACAATTTCTCAGTTATATCACGGGTGCCAGTTCACCTACTCATGCATTTCCTGGTTTTCTCACACCAGTACTCCACACAACAATCTTCCTGGCTGCTTTTCCACATAGACTAAGCCCATTGGTGGAAGACGAATAACGCATGTCGCATTGACTTGAATCCAGTGAGAATCATCCCACATACTATATGCGAGGACTGATTAAGTATCACGGAAGCAAACATTGAGATAAAATCAGACGAGTTATGACTCTTTATGCAGGAGATCATTTTAGAAAAGATTGTGGGAAATGCAGGATTTGATCACAATGAGGGTTTTCTCCATTTCCCCACAAAGCTTTTATCTCCGTTTCCAGATGTTACATTTTTAATCTCTGAAATTTTAAAGCTGCTCCAGAAATCCGATCAAACAAATAAAATAATAATAACAAAGTATAGTGCTATACAAAAACCAAACTTTACATAATTATTTCATGTAAGAAAATACACCTACCTGCGCATTCATGTTAAACCTTTCTCACAAACAGACGCTTTTTGATGCCTTTGCAGCAGAAGACTATTGAACACATTGTGACAAAAGGTGCAATTGCTTAACATGAGCAATTTCTCCATTTGCCACAATTTTTTTCAAATCCATTTAATGATTATTCTTTCATTTTCAGGTTTCTGCCAAGATATTTTCAAAGTCGTCTGCAGCATATTTGCTGTATGTGGGAAAGGGTTAAGAATTCACTTGGATACCCTTACACAGGAGCTTATTGAAACTTCCTATGACTAATTGGCAAACAGTGCAAAGCCATAACGCACTGCATGTTAGTACCCGTTGATCTCGATCTAAACTAGACGCAATTGCCTTTAAGTCGGTTTTTCGTAAAGTGTCGCTCAATTACAAGATAATCTTGTTTTCAAAGTCGTCTGCAGCATATTTGCTGTATGTGGGAAAGGGTTAAGAATTCAATTGGATACCCTTACACAGGAGCTTATTGAAACTTCCTATGACTAATTGGCAAACAGTGCAAAGCCATAATGCACTGCATGTTAGTACCCATTGATTTGGATCTAAACTCAACGCAATTGCCTTAAAGTCGGTTTTTCGTAAAGTGTCGCTCAATTACAAGATCATCTTACCATTTGGCCATGTTACTTTTAAAAGGCAGCATATTTGTTGGTTTATATTTCCTGTAGATCCCCATCATATTGACACGTTCAAACCCTTCAAGCATCTCTAGTACATCATTGTACTGAAAAATCATAAATCATATAATTTAATCAAAACCTCATTTATTTCATATACTCATGTTTTAAATACAGATATGGGATGGCACAGCTAAGTAATTCAAATGATGATGTCATCAAAACCACATCATTGAACTGAAAAATCATAAATCATATAATTTAATCAAAACCTCCTTCATTTTATTTGTTCATGTTTTTAACTCTTTCCCTCATATAGACGCTTTCTGATGCCTCTGCAGCAGAAGGCTTTTTGAAAACAGTGACAAAAGAAGAAATTGCTGAGCAATTTCTCCTTTTGCCACAATGTTTTCCACTTTAAATCATAGGTTATCCATTCAATTATAGAGATTTTCTATTTTTTGCCAAAATATGTTCAAAGTCATCTACTGCAGAATTGTTGTATGAGGGAAAGGGTTACATACAGGTTTGCCATTGCATGACCAATATTTTCCAATGATGATGTCATCAAAACCACATCATTGTACTGGAAAATTAATAGTTTACATTATTATATTCAAATATCGTTTTTGGAGAGTCATCTTTACCTAATTATTCCTGTTTTAAATAGGAGTATGCAATTGCACGGTCAACTTCAGCAATTTCTCCTTTTGTCATAATGCTTTGAAAAATCATGTGCTGCAGGTGTCTATATTTGGATAAGGATTTACAAGAGTTGTCGGAGGACAATATAGCTTGCCTATCAGGGCCATCGTCTGTAAGAGCCTACTTCAGAACAGTTATAGCATTAGGTAAAGTCACACAGTATCATCTATTGCAAGATAAAACACCTTTTCAATACTTGCATGCAAATTTTAACCAAGTCCATACAGGCCCTTTTGGGCCTTTTAAATCTGTAAATTTATTTATATACAATAAGCAACAGCATAATTATACAGTGTCTGAGAAAAGGCCTTGCACGCAAAGGTTTGACCAAAATTCGAAGTCCAAAAAGGGGCCCAATTCAGTCAAAATCCATTCCAGAGTTATGGGACTTGACATACAAGGTCACCTAATGACCCTGAATAAGTGTGTGAAGTTTCAAAGCAACAGCATACACAGTGTCTGAGAAAAGAACTTGCACGCAAAGGTTTGACCAAGCTTGCAATGCGTACGCCAACGCCAACGCGGACGCCAACGTTATTACATAAACTCCCCTATTTCTTCGAATAGGCGAGCTAAAAAGGGAATTACCCCACTTTCATCAACAGTATGTATGAGTGTTCCTTGGTACATTTCCAGTACTACTGGTATGTTTGTACAGACCCTGGACCCCAGTTTGTAATACAGCCCTGTAATCCACAGTACTAAGGAGGGGAACCACCACAACCATTTTAAATTATTTGCCTTATACAGAGGACATTCTGATACCTAAAGACGTTTAGAACACCTTTCCCACCTGCAGAAGCATTTTGACGCAATAGCAGCAGACGAGTTTTGAAAACATTGTGGCCAAAGGTGAAATTGCTCATGATGAGCAATTTCTCCTTTGACCACAATGTTTCCAACTTTATTAAACAATTAAGCTATCTTTTATGGAGATTTTTCAGGTTTATGTCATTATGTTTTCAAAGTCGTCTGCTGCAGATTTGTTGTATGTGGGCAAGGGTTTTTGAAAACATTGTGACTAAAGAAGAAATTGCTCAAAACGAGCAATTTCTCATTTTGCCACAATGTTTTCCACATTTAGTCATAGGTTATCCATTCAATTATAGAGATTTTCTAATTTTTGACAAAATATGTACAAAGTCGTCTGCTGCAGAATTGTCGTATGAGGGAAAGGGTTAAAAGAAGAAAGTGAAGCTGAACCCTGTCACATTTGTGGCAAAACAAAAAATTTATCATAACAGAATTATACTTTTCAGTTACACAGATTTTAAATAATATTGTTTGTTTTATTTGTTTTATTGGGATTTTACGCCGCTTTCAACATTATTTCAGTTATATCACAGCGACAGTTCACTTATTCATGATCCCTGGGTAAACAAACAAGTACTAGGCTAGAAAATGTGCCTTGCCCAAGGGCACTCCATAATGACTGTCGTGCCGCAGCTGGGGATCGAACCCGGGACACTCGGTTTCAAATCCCCGATGCTAACCACTCAACCACGGCGGATTCCATAATTTTGTGTTGTTGTCCTTAAAGTCGTCTGTTGCATGTGATAGGTCATTAATTTAACATCACTAAGAGCCTATATAGAAAATGATGATATATTTAGTCATATAATATTTAATGGCTCACTAGTTAATAATCATATATCTTTGTTTATTCTAACCGACCGCCTCAGTGGTATAGTGATAGATCCTCTGCCTCAGGTGCTGGAGGTTGCAGGTTCGATACCCGGTTGCGTCATACCAAAGAATTTAAAATGGTTGTAATGGCTAACCTCCTTGGTGCTCAGGGTTGCGGAATAAGCATTACAACTGACTGGCTGGTGTTAGGTTATTTGAACCAGTAGAACTGGTAACTTACCTAGGAAACACCATCATAAAACAGAAAATTGTTTAACCCTTTCCCACATATAGATGCTTTCCGACGCCCCTGCAGCAGACGACTTTTGAAAACATCGTAGCAAATGGATAAATTGCTCATAATGAGCAATTTCTCCATTTGCCACAATATTTTCAACTCCATTTAATATTTATACTTCCCTTTATAGAGATTATCCTAATATATGTGGATATGTTTTCAAAGTAGTCTGCTGCAATTTGCTGTATGTGGGAAAGGGTTAAAGCAGCATAAAACACCAAACAATCAATCAATCAATCTAACCGATATTGCACCCTTTACTATAATATAGAGAGAAATGCCCTTTACTATAATATAGAGAGAAATGCCCTTCACTATAATATAGAGAAATGCCCTTTACTATAATAGAGAGAAATGCCCTTTACTATAATATAGAGAAAGCCCTTTACTATAATATAGAGAGACATGCCCTTTACTATACTATAGAGAAATGCCCTTTACTATAATATAGAGAGAAATGCCCTTTACTATAATATAGAGAGAAATGCCCTTTACTATAGTATAGAGAGAAACACCCTTTACTATAATATAGAGAGAGATGCCCTTACCTGTACTTTAGCAAGTCCGATGGAGATATCATCAAAGAGAACGGTCAAGGATATTTTGGGTATTGTGAAGCCTTGCTCATCAGGCTTGGTGTTCAGTTTTAAATGGGCCACAGATGAAATGGGCCTTATTACTGAAAACAAGATTAGATTCATGTAATTTAAAGCTTTCCCTGATATAGACGCTTTCTGACGCCTCTGCAGTAGACAGCTTTTTGAAAACATGGCGACAAAAGAAGAAAGTGCTCAAAACGAGCAATTTCTGCTTTTGTCACCATGTTTTCATTTCTATTCAATTATTGTTCTTTCATTTAAAGGGATTTTCTGTGCTTTTGCCTAGACGTTTTCAAAGTTGACTGCGGCAGATTTGTTGTATGTGGGAAAGGGTTAAATCATTGATTACAGAAGAACAAAACAATTCATACAGAGCTCTAGTTAAGGGATGTATATTGTGTGCTTAAAATCCTTATTTCACATCCTAACACTATGTTGTGGGTACTCAAAAGAATCGTCTCAGCGAGACGATTCTTTTGAGTAACCACAACATAGGGTTTCGTTGATTTATAAGAAACATATTATAGGATGAAGATCAGTTAAGTTCTTCTTCTTATATAGGACTCATTTTATACTGTAAAACAATACATCCTTCAGACCACTAGCTACACTCAAAAATTAGGTAGATATGGTAGGTACCCTTGTGAAGTGTAACTTTATCTATGCAAACCCATGAACACCCATGAGGTATCATGTCTACATAGTTTTAAGAGCAGATGTTTGCGCTCAAATAATTTACACACCAACAACTACAAATGATGAAAAATAACTTAATACACTATTGGTTCATAAATACTTTGTGTTGGTTCTTTACTTATATATTTTCTTTATCATAACTTGTTTTACAGATTATAGCTTTTAGTTCACTATGAAATCATCATAGTAACTTGAGGTTTTGTATCTTATCATCAAAATCACAAGCAAAACATTTATAGTAAGTTTTAACCCTTTCCCAATTATAACAAATCTGCAGCAGATGATTTAACCCTTCCCCTCATATAGACGCTTTCTGACGCCTCTGAAGCAGACGGCTTTTTGAAAACATAGTGACAAAACGAGCAATTTCTTCTTTTGCCACAATGTATTCCACTTGTAGTCATAGGTTATCCATTCAATTATAGAGATTTTCTATGTTTTGACCAAATATGTTCAAAGTCGTCTGCTTCAGAATTTTCGTATGAGGGAAAGGGTTAAACAATAGTAACTTGAGGTTTTGTAACTTATTAAAATCACAAGCAATACATTTATGTAAGTTTTAACCCTTTCCCAATTCTGCAGTAGATGATTTAAAACCATAAAATATGGAAAATCAATATTAATGCAATGCTTACAATACAATGCTTTTAAAAGTTGTCTACTGCAGATGTATGTGACAAAGTAATATTCAGTCTTCAAAATTACTGAGGATACTTGTTTTACTACAAGAGGGCCATGATGGCCCTGGAATCGCTCACCTGATTTTTTTTCACTTTAGCTATATAAGCCCCGCCATCTGGCGGGCATAGTTTCCAACCAATTAACTTGGCATGAAGGAATCTGATAGAGGGTCACCCTAGGAACATTTCTACAAAATTATTTGAAAATCGGCCTGACACTTTTGGAGGAGAAGATTTTTTAAGTTTTCACTATAGCCATAAAAGGCAAAATAGCCCCGCCCCCTGGCGGCCATGTTTTTTGACCAATCAACATGGCTTGAAGGAATCTGATAGAGGGTCATCCAAGGAACATTTCTACAAAATTATTTGAAAATCGGCCTGACACTTTTGGAGGAGAAGATTTTTTAAGTTTGCAATATAGCTATATAAGGCAAAATAGCCCCGCCCCCCCCCCCCCCCCCCCTCCCTGGCGGCCATGATTTTCGACCAATCAACATGGCTTAAAGGAATCTGATAGAGGGTCATCCAAGGAACAATTCTACAAAATTATTTGAAAATCGGCCTTACACTTTTGGAGGAGAAGATTTTTTAAGTTTTCACTATAGCCATATAAGGCAAAATAGCCCCGCCCCCCCCTGACGGCCATGTTTTTCGACCAATCAACATGGCTTGAAGGAATCTGATAGAGGGTCACCCAAGGAACATTTCTACAAAATAATTTGAAAATCGGCCTGACACTTTTGGAGAAGATTTTTTAAGAATTTTGAAGTTTTTTTCATTTCGTTGCCATGAAAACCAGAATTCTGCATGGATCTCAAAATTTTTAAGGAATTCTGGTGAGGACATTGAGAGGATGCTTTCTGTGAAGTTTCATCCCAGTTGACCCACCAGTTACAGAGGAGAAAATGTTGACGGACGCCGGACGACGGACGCCCGACATAGGGCGATCACAATAACTCACCTTGAGCACTTCGTGCACAAGTGAGCTAAAAACAGTAAGCAGAGGAATTAAAACTAGAAATAATACTGAAGGTGATGAATACCCCCAGCTGGTGCCTGACACTATACATATGTATGAGAAATTCAAGGGGCCAAAACTCATTTAATTCTGACCAAGGGTTGCTGAGAAATAGTGTTCACAAGAAATGTCTACAGACCGACCGACTGCCCAACTGTCCTACCGACAAAAAAGGGAAAAATCTTTATAAATGAAAATGTGTTTATTAACTAGAGTGAAAGTATTGTGGCAAAAGGAGAGATTGCTCATTATGAGCTATTTCTTCTTTTCCCAGAATGATTTCAAAAGTCTTCTACTACAGATGCGTCTTCAAGCGGGAAATGGAAGATTAATTAAATTACCCAGGATGCTTCTACTTCTAAATGGCAAAGACGGAAGTGCCTAATCAAACTGCACTAATGCGCAGGCTGACCTAGATCTCTGCTGATTGCAAAGACATAAAGGTCAACTGGATCTCTGCTGATTGCAAAGACATAAAGGTCAACTGGATCTCTGCTGATTGCAAAGACATAAAGTTCAACTGGATCTCTGCTGATTGCAAAGACATAAAGGTCAACTAGATCTTTGCTGATTGCAAAGACATAAAGGTCAATTAGATCTCTGCTGATTGCAAAGACATAAAAGTCAACTAGATCTCTGCTGATTGCAAAGACATAAAGATCAATTGTTGGGTGACATGATCAAATATACTTACAATACTGAAAAGCTGGTTTCATATCTGCCGCCATTGCACTTTTCAAGGATTTCTGAAAATACATTTAAAATATATCTGGAAACTACATTATCTTAATAAGTATGGTTATATCTTCAATCTTGTCTTCAGAAGATAGAGGTGCAGTGGTAGAGCATTGGCATCACATGCCAGAGGTCCGGGTATCGAATCCCGTGATCAGTGGGTTATACCTAGCTTTGAGATGTTTATACTTCTTCCAAATAGCAGGATTCTCTTGATCATACACTCTAAGTCCATTGGTGGAAGTCAAAAGTTGCTGGTCACAGAAAGTTTTATCAGAACAGAACAGAACAGAAAGAATTGTTATTAACATATACATATAAATGTATCTTGTTACATACAAAACATTTTTACATAACATTTAACATCATGTGATAAACAATAGAAATTGACAAGTTCAAAGGAGAATGAACAGAAATTTTAAATTTCATAAATATAGCTTAATAATAGCTTTGTCAAACTGTTTGAAAAGGGTTGGCCAAGCCAGGTTTCACTAATGATTCTATATTACAAGGTATCATCATTAACAGCTGGGCTGAGATAGCTTGACCACAATTATTCAACTACGATAAACATTTAACCCTATCGCACATTCATCAAATCTGAAACAGAACATCGAAGTTATCTGGGTGTGTACCCGGAATGCCTACTTGTATAACTTTTAGTATTGAACTAGCTACCATGCATCCTTTTGAAGTAATCAAATTTAAAGTTCCTGAAGAAGGCCAAAAGCTTGAACATTTAGTGATATTTTATACATATATTTAGTATTAGACCGCTACTGGTCATAAAATAATAATATATAGTTTTATCACATGAAAATGCTTGTATCCGATCTAATATACCCATTACGTATTTCTTTATATGTAACATGTGAAATATAACATGACCAAATCACTATTTTTGTATTCATCTGCGAATGTTTACAAAATGGCTGAGAACGTGTATCCGGTAAACAATAATTTTAATAAAACTTTATAGGAAAAGACAACTCATGTCAGATTCTATATATATAGTTTAATAAAATAGTAAAAAACTAACTTAATCCTCCTCCAGCAGATGAAAAAAAGAACAACTTTTGAAAAAAAGATAAATCTAATCATGTACCTTTAGCTTTTCATAATGTTAATAAACAAGAAACCGCTGAAGACGGATTGTCGGCAATTTGACCTTGAAAATCGACAAACCAAGGTCAAGGTCAAAGTAACCATAGAAATCAATAGAACTTGTTACTGGTTATTCAGGCAAAGTTTCAAGTTTGTAACCCTTTCCAGTGCTGAGATTTTCCCTCAACCTGAAACTTTAACTAAAATTGTGACTGACAGACAGACAGACATCCGGATGGACAGACGGACATCGCCAATCTATAGACCGGAATTGCTAGAGCAATCCGGCCAAAAATGTGATAATGCAATAAATTCCCCCTTTCATTAAATCTATCAATATAATTGCCCACTTAACCCTTTCCCACAAACGACAATTCCGCAGCAGATGACTTTGAACATATTTTGTCAAAAATAGAAAATCTCTATAATTGAATGGATAACCTATGACTAAAAGTGGAAAACATTGTGGCAAAAGGAGAAATTGCTCATTTTGAGCAATTTCTTCTTTTGTCACTATGTTTTCAAAAAGCTGTCTGCTGCAGAGGCGTCAGAAAGGGAAAGGGTTAAAAATGCCCCCTAATCCCCAAAATTTGACCAAGAGGAGATTTAATCCAGAAGGTGTTCGGGGAATAAACAATAAACGGCTGTCTGCTGCAGATTTGCTGTAAGTATGAAAGGGTTTACAAACCAGTATTTCCGTTTTCTCCATTCCGTCGAGAAGTTCCGTACTGCTGTTCCAGTACACAGCCAGGGACTCTAACTTCACAAGCTGTAAGTATAAACAACATTCCACATATTACAATACATACATATTTTGTTGTCTATACCCATTTATAGGTTGTTTTGTTTCATCTTTTGTTTGTTCGCCATTTATATGTTTGTATAGTTGATTGATAAAATTGTCTTAATGTGAATCTTCCAGAGACCCACATGGAAGACTGGGTAAACCCAAATGTGCTGCCTCTATAAATAAAGTCTTTATTATTATTATTATTATTATTATTATTATTATCACTCGAACAGAGATCCAGATATGGAGAGAGGTAAACAGCTCTTTTTCCCACAATATATCTCTTATTATCCAACTAAACCCTTTGATGTTGGTAATCAAAACAAAAGCCCTGCATCTGAACACCAATACTTGTTTGTTTATTCCAAGTCCAAAAAGGTGCATGTCTGAAAAACTATTTAAGCCAGAGTTATGTGACTTGGTGTAGAAATGCATATTGTTCCTAGGAACATGTGTACCAAGTTTCATTTGAAAATGTAAACGGCTTTTGAGTTTTGAGGTAAGGTTAACCCTTTTCCTCATATAAACGCTTTCTGATGCCTCTGATGCCTCTGCAGCAGAAAGCTTTTTGAAAACATAGTGACAAAAGAAGAAATTGCTAAAAAACAAGCAATTTCTTCTTTTGGCACAATGTTTTCCACTTTTAGTCATAGGTTATCCATTCAATTATAGAGATTTTCCATTTTTTGTCAAAATATGTTCAAAGCCGTCTGCTGCAGAATTGTCGCATGAGGGAAAGGGTTAAGCCAGAGTTGTGTGACTTGGTGCAAAACAAGCAATTTCACCATTTATTGCAATATTTGTCAACTCTTTATCAATATAAATCTTTCAGTTTTCTAGATTGTTGAAATTGTTCGTCTGATAATTGTGAAGCAGACGAACGACCTTTGAAAAAGTCATGTGAAGTAATGGGTTAAATAATTATCCTAATATATAAATAATCTGACTACCTGGGACAACAAAAAGATGATTATTATGTTTAGCTAATTCGGGGGAAAAAACATAAGACATTCCTATCCGTAAATCAAGGTCATACTTGAGAACAACGACAACGTAAGGATATCTTGAAAATCAGACAAGCTAAAAATGGAGGTAATGGCTACCCCTCCCTCCTTGGCAGTAAGATCTGAAGGGTTTAAGCATGATGACTGACTCACTGGTATCAGGAAAGGATGAACCAGTAATACTGGTAATCTCACGTTATAATATTACTGAAAACTTGCTGAAAGCTGTGTAGATCACCATACAAACACTTGCTTGATTGGGGCTTAACGCCGCTTTCAACAATTTTTCAGTCATGTCACAGCAGCCAGTTTACCTACTCATATGTTACCTGGTTTTCTCACACCAGTACTCCATACAACATACTTTCAAAACAACTGGCTACTTTTCCACACGAATGACGCTTGTCACAGTGACTTTTGTCAAACGTCGGAAAGAATGTTGGCCGGGCTACCAGGCTCGGCCCATTGTATGAGAAAGAATGTGGGAAAGTTTTATTCAAACAACAACAGCTGCACTCTTTTGGTGTTCAATGTCACTGTGACCTTGACCTTTGAACAGTGGGCCTCAAAATCAACAGCGGTCATGTACTTGTCATGCCTAACCTCCCTGCCAAGTGTGATTACTGAAGGTCCAAGCATTATCCAGTTATCGATCTTACAAACTTTGGTCTACCAAAGGACGAACCGACGACATGTGCAAAAGGGAGGGCATGATAAACTTTAATGTATCCATACCTTAAATATCTGTATTACAGCATCTTTGATAACACATGGCTTCCAGTTCTCGTCTGTGGTCTGAAACAAGTAGATCTCATAAGATGAGTGGCAAATTTCACATCCATAAACTCTTAACCCTTTCCCTCATACGGCAATTCTGCAGACGACGACTTTGAACGTATTTTGTAAAAAAATAGAAAATCCCCATAATTGAATGGATAACCTATGACAAAAAGTGGAAAACATTGTGGCAAAAGGAGAAATTGCACGTTTTGTGCAATTTCTTCTTTTGTCACTATGTTTTCAAAAAGTCGTCTGCTGCAGAGGTGTCAGAAAGCGTATATATGAGGGAAAGGGTTAAATGACCTTTAAACCCTAAGAGGTGGTACTCAACAAAGTTATTCAATCATAAGAATTTATAAGCTTATCCCAAACTCTAGAAATGATTAACCCTTTCCCACCTATAGACGCTTTGTAACGCGTCTGCAGCAGATGGCTTTTTGAAAACATGGCAACAAAAGGAGAAATTGCTCAAAATGAGCAATTTCTGCGTTTGTCACCATGTTTTCACCTCTATTCAATTATTGCACTTTCATTTAAAGGGAATTTTCCAAATTGTTTCGGGTGTGTTTTCAAAGTCGTCTGCTGCAGATTTGTCATATGTGGGAAAGGGTTTAAGTACACCTAAATAAGAGATTGATGATGACTTCTTTAAATGATTCATAAATATTAATTATTTTTCCCCCATTTACAAACTTTACAGGCATCTGCAGCAGACGTCTATTGAAAACATGGTGGCATACATGTAATTAGAAATTGTTCTTGTTAAACAATTTCTCCTTTTAACTCAATGATTTCAACTCATACATTTATTGAGATTTTCAATTTTTTTACCTAGATGTTTTCAAGGTCTTCTGCTGCAGATTAAATTTATGTGAGAAATGGTTGATAACAAAGTAAGAATGATAAATACCCTAAATGTTCTTTATTAACTCAAATTGAGAATGTTGTTTTGAGGTTTGTCCTCAAATCACACATGAATATCAAATAATAACAAAGTAATAATCATAAATACCCTAAATAAATTTTCTTTCAGCTTTACTCCGATTGAAAATGGTGTTTTGAGGTTTGTAAACTTGTCCTCAAATCACACATGAATATCAAATAATAACTAAGTAATAATTATAAATACCCTAAATAAAAGTTCTTACAGCGTAACGTCGATTGAGAATGGTGTTTAAGGGTTTTGTATACTTGTCCTCAAATCGCACATGAATATTACTAGACAAATAAGAATCATAAATACCCTAAATAAAAGTTCTTACAGCGTAACGTCGATTGAGAATGGTGTTTAAGGGTTTTGTATACTTGTCCTCAAATCACACATGAATATTACTAGACAAATAAGAATCATAAATACCCTAAATAAAAGTTCTTACAGCGTAACGTCGATTGAGAATGGTGTTTAAGGGTTTTGTATACTTGTCCTCAAATCACACATGAATATTACGAGACAAATAAGAATCATAAATACCCTAAATAAAAGTTCTTTCAGTGTTACTCCGATTGAGAATGGTGTTTTGGGGTTTGTATACTTGTCCTCAAATCGCACGTGAATATTTCTAACTTCAACTTGCAGGTTCTTGATAACCTGTGTGGCCATCTTCTCGGCAAACGAGTCTTTCTTCTTCTCCTTCGGTTTATCTGAAATATTCGTTTTTGACAACCTTATTTAAGCCATTCCAACATGCAACAAATCTGCAGCAGACAACTTTGAAAACGCCTATACAAAGAAATGCATAATCTATAAAATTGAAAGTTTTATTAATGAATAAAATTGAAAACACTTAAGCTAATGTTCATCGTGAGTAATTTATCCTTTCCCACAATGTTTTCTCTTCAACAACTATACTTCCATTTTTTCCCATATTTATAGCTTGATGTTTTCAAATTTGTTTGCTGCAGATTTGCTGCATATAGGAAAGTGTTAACCCTTTTCCTCATATAGACGCTTTCTGACACCTCTGCAGCAGACGGCTTTTTGAAAAAACATAGTGCCAAAAGAAGAAATTGCTCAAAACGAGCAACTTCTTCTTTTGCCACAATGTTTTCCACTTTTAGTCATAGGTTGTCCATTCAATTATTAAGATTTTCTATTTTTTGACAAAATATGTTCAAAGTCGTTTGCTGCAGAATTGTTGTATGAGGGAAAGGGTTAAGGATTTATTGCTTATGTTTAATAATTACTAAAATAATATCTTCTTTATTTCACAAAAACCTTAACAAATTGTGAGGCTAATTTTACATTAAATGAGATGTTTTTCTGCCCACTAAGTTTTAAGATTTTGGGTACAATGTGTACCCACAAAATATCTTTTTCTACAATGTTTGCAAATTAAAAATAAATTTGTTTAACCCTTTCCCTCATTTTACAGCAAATAAGATGTTTTTCTCTCAGAAAAGTGCGTGCTTATCTCAGCATACCCACTGAGCTTTAAGATTTTGGGTACATGTACCCACAAAATATCTTCTACATATCGTCTTCATTGTTTGCAAACGGAAAATAAAGTTGTTTAAAGTTGATTACAGCCGGAATTAGGGATAAAATTGATTGTTTGGTTGGGTCTTAACCCTTTCCCTCATACAGACGCTTTCTGACGCCTCTGCAGCAGACAGCTTTTTAAAAACATAATGACAATAGAAGAAATTGCTCAAAACAAGCAATTTCTCCTTTTGCCACAATGTTTTCCACTTTAAGTCATAGGTTATCCATTCAATTATAGAGATTTTCTATTTTTTGACAAATTATGTCCAAAGTCGTCTGCTGCAGAATTGTCGTATGAGGGAAAGGGTTAACCTTGTTTTCAACAATCTTTAGTCCTATCATGGAGGCCAGTTTACCTACTCATGTGTGTCCTGACTTTCTCACACCAATACTCAACATAGCAGTCTTTCCAAGCAACCGGCTAATTTTCCAAAAGACTTTTAGCTATCAGTGGAAGATGAAAGTCACATTCACTTTTGTCAAATGTTGGAAAGAAAATTGACCAAGCTGGGGTTCGAACTCACAACCCCTGGATTGACAGCTTGCATTGCTACTGACTGAGCTTACCGGAGCTAGGCAAAATGTTAATAGGAATGGTCTGTACTAATGAATGTATATTGTTTTATGGCGCATCGACAGCTAAGGTCATTTAGCGCGCAATTAAATTTAATTATTCATGATCCCTGGGTAAACAAACCAGTACTAGGCTAGAAAATGTGCCTTGCCCAAGGGCACTCCACCATGACCGTAGTGCCTGGTCTGTACTAACTACAGCATCTGGGAATGTTGTTTAACCCATTCCCACATACAACAAATATGCAGAAGATGACTTTATAGACAAAATATATGGAAAATCTCTATAAATGAACGTATAACTATTGAATTGAGTTGAAAACATTGTGGCAAAAGAAGAAATTGGTCATTATGTCATCTTTTGCAACAATGACTTCAACAAGAGTGTGCCTCGGAGCAAACGCCAATGCTTGTTTGTATTTTTCTAAGTTGAAAAAGAGACATTGCTGAATAATTATTGAAGCCAGAGTAATGTGACTTGGTAAAGATATGCGCATTGTTGTTTTTTGAGTTATGAGGTCAGGTTAAAGTTTTGTGACAACGCAGACGCTTATGACGCCACCAAGGGTATCACAATACCCCTACTTTTTGTCTTCGAAAAACGGGCAAGCTAAAATTGTCTGCTACTGACGCATCATAAATCATCTATATGTGGGAAAGGTTGTTTAAAGTTTATTACATCTGGAATAAGGGTTAAGATTAAAGCTCTGAACTAGATACCTTTCTCTGCATCCAGCTTCTTTGCTTCCTCAAGTGCGAGTAGTTTCTTCTGTTTGTCATCTTGCTTCTGCTTCTCGTCTTTCTCTGCATTATATTCGATACCTGGAACAAGTGGACAAAATGTATGTAATATATCATAAATAACAAGTGTTTGATGACACATGAGATTGTGTCACCTGGCAATCAAAAGATCACCAAGTGAATCTGTGACATACAGACGACAGAAAAGTGATCCCTATGTGATGCCCACCTGAGGTAGGTGACACAAAAATTGACCTCCAAGTCTTGACCAATCGAAATATATATATCTATATAAATCAATCATGTCAAATTCAACAGACATAATAGTAACATAACAATATGTGTCTACAATATTTGGTTTTATTGCTGTATCAATTTGACTGCTATCATAATCAGAACTTAATCTTAAATCGACTCTCTTAACGCTTTCCTACATATTACAAAACTGCAGGTCTAAAACGCTCATTTAACTATTTTTTTCAATTGTCAATTTTATCTGACAATGGGAATCATCCAAAATCGCACCTTTTTGTTTATGAACTGCCCAACGATTGGCTGTTTATAAATAGCTCACTTTATCTGTGACATTGCTGATCATGTGACCAGCACAACCACTACCAGTTGGCTTCAGTCGGCTATTTCTGTATGCAAAATTTATACGAGATTTCTTGACTTTAAAAAAGAAAGTTGTCAAAACACAGTCAATATTAATTGAGTTGAGTTTTATATTAAACATAATAATACGATTGAGTATCCCTGAATTTTAACGAGTTCTGTTACGCACCGATTTGAAAAAAAGATGGCGTATTTGACAATTTTAATTGAGTTTTTACGCAATAACGCAGCTTATCTGTTGCACAGTAGATAATAAGGGTAAATAATATTCATATGTCTGCTGCAGCAAAGGTGCAGAAGTCTGCTGTTTCAAGTAAATTCTCCTTACCAACATTTGGAACGGCTAAAGCATACAATCCATCGATAGTTGCGATAACTGGCTCTGTGTACAGGTTCTTCCAGGGTATCTTTAGTGTAAGTGTACCTGAAAAATAATAAAACATAGTAAGTGTAATTGTACATAGAAAATAATAAAATAAGTGCATGTGTACTTAAAGTTAACATTTAACATAGTAAGTGTAATTGTACATGGAAAATAATAAAATAAGTGCATGTGTACTTAAAATTAACATTTAACATAGTAAGTGTAATTGTACATAGAAAATAATAAAATAAGTGCATGTGTACTTAAAGTTAACATTTAACATAGTAAGTGTAATTGTACCTGAACAAGAATAAAATATGTAATCATTCGAGTTAACATCTCACATCTTTTGTGTTAGTGTACCCGAAAACTAATAATATCAAGAAAGTGTATACGAGGGATGATCCAAAATAATGTAGAATTTTGCTATATATTACGTTTGCATTTCGTTATTTCGTAAAACAAACTACATAAACATAAACTGGAATATATCTGGCATTTATGTACATACACATTTAATACTTTCCCTCATACGACAATTCTGCAGCAGACGACTTTGAACGTATTTTGTCAAAAAATAGAAAATCTCTATAATTAAATGGATAACCTATGACTAAAAGTGGAAAACATTGTGTCAAAAGGAGAAATTGCTCGTTTTGAGCAATTTCTTCTTTTGTCACTATGTTTTCAAAAAGCCGTCTGCTGCAGAGGCGTCAGAAAGCGTCTATATGAGGGAAAGGTTTAATGGAATAAAGTTTGCCAGAGGACAGACAAATGAGATGCAAACATGTAGCGCCAGATACCCATCCAACCCCAAGCTAACAAATGGGGGGGGGGGGGGGGGGGACTCTTAACCCTTTCCCACCTGCAGACGCATTTTGATGCAAAAGCAGCAGACGACTTTTGAAAACCTTGTGGCCAAATGTGTAATTGCTCATGATGAATAAATTCACCTTTGGCCACAATGTTTTCAACTTCATTTAACAATCAAGCTATCTTTTATGGAGATTATTCAGGTTTTTGTCACTATGTTTTCATGCTGCATATTTGTTGTATGTGGGAAAGGGTTAAACAAAGCCAAGACCTTTTTATTAGAATATAAGAATCAACAACAAAAATTAAAATAATAAACATAAAAAAAAAATACTAAAAATAATATTAACAACAATAATTTATAATAATGATAATAATAATAAGCATTCTTCAATAAATTATCATTTTAAGACAAAATAAAAACAGAGCCTAAATTTTAAATTATAATAATTGAATACTTAATAATAATTAATATTAATTGCATAAATAATTATATAGTTTTGGTGAGAAAAAAAATCACAAAACATATCAAAACTTTTGTTCAGACCCTGTAAGAGAGACTGAAACGGGCTTTTGTTTAAACCCTGTACCACTTAAGACAAAAACGTATTTCTCATTAACCCTTTCCCCCCATACAACAAATCTGTAGCAGACGACTTTGAAAAATGTCTACTTAAAAACATGGAAAATCTCTATAATTGTAGATCTATAATTACTGAAAAAAGTTGAAATCATTGTGGCAAAAGAAAAAAAATTGCACATCATGAGCAATTTCACCTTTGGCCACAAGGTTTTTAAAAGTCGTCTGCTGCTGTTGTGTCAAAATGCGTCTCTGCAGGTGGGAAAGGAATAAGACAAAATGTATTTCTCATTAATGTCATAATGAGCTTCATTACAGCATGTGAGGTACCAAAGGGGGAAATTCACCAGGAAAATAAGAGGCATCTTAAGTTAAGGGATAAAAGATGGATCCATGCTTTTGAAGTGGCATTTCCTTGATTTTATGTAAAAACTTTCTTGAAGTTTACATGGATGAAAGTATAATTAATAAAAATATAATTATGTAGAATTGAAAACATTGTGGGAAAAGGATAAATTACTCATCATGAATGTTTTCTCCTTTTGCCACAATGTTTTAAACAATGTTGTCTGCTGCAGTGCTGCAGAGGCATCTGCAAATAGGAAAGGGTAATGCCATTTCCTCAAAAAAAATATAAACCACTTCTTTTCTATAACCTCATACAACAAAAATCAGCTGCATCTACAAAGAAAACATGCATAGAAATATTGCAACATCAGCTGAAAAAGTCAAAGTACAATTCAAATACAAAGCGGAAAACATAATGGGAAAAGGGGAAATATCTTAGTTTGGGCAATTTCTTTTTTTTAACCCTTTCCCTCATATAGACGCTTTCTGACGACTCTGCAGCAGACGGCTTTTTGAAAAACATAGTGACAAAAGAAGAAATTGCTCAAAACGAGCAATTTCTCTTTTTGACACAATGTTTTCCACTTTTAGTCATCATAAGGTTATCCCTTCAGTTATAGAGATTTTCTGTTTTTTAACAAAATATGTTCAAGGTCGTCTGCTGCAGAATTGTCGTATGAGGGAAAGGGTTAACCTTTTCGCTAGAGAGCCTACGCTGAGGCATGATTAAAAGTTGTATTCATCTTGGAAAGGATCACAACTTTAAAACATCTGTAGTAGCAATTTCTACTTTTGCCACAAAAATTATAACTATATTTCATAATTATGCTTTTGTATATGGAGATTTTCAAAGAAAATTGTCTAGCTTATTTCTAAGTCATCTGCTACAGATTTGTTGTTTGTGGGAAAGTGGGGTTTACCCTTTCCCCCATACGACAATTCTGCTGCAGACGACTTTGAACTTTTTTTGTCAAAACATAGAAAACCTTCATTGTTGAATGGATAACCTATGACAAAAAGTGGAAAACATTGTGGCAAAAGGAGAAATTGCACGTTTTGTGCAATTTCTTCTTTTGTCACTATGTTTTCAAAAAGCTGTCTGCTGCAGAGGCGTCAGAAAGCGTCTATATGAGGGAAAGGGTTAACCCTTTCTCTCATAGGACAATTCTGCAGCAGATGACTTTGAACGTATTTTGTCAAAAAATAGAAAATCTCTATAATTGAATGGATAACCTCATAATGACTAAAAGTAGAAAACATTGTGGCAAAAGGAGAAATCGCTCATTTGCTGCCGTGGCGTCAGAAAGTGTCTATATGAGCGAAAGGGTTAACCATGACTATGATCAAAAACAATGTACAATTTTCCAGATGTTGCGAATCTATTCTCCGATGTTTTGAAAGCAACCAATTTGCAATATATATCATATCAAGAATTATAATTATCAGTATCAATTAACGAGGTCAGGTCCCAGTTCCACCAGCCTTGATTTACTAAATACTTTCAAGCATAATTCAAGCATAATTCACCCTTTTTGTTTCCCCAACAAAAATGCCTAAATATTCTGAACAAGTATTGCAAGCCAGCACTATTTATTTATTTCAACTTAGTCATTTACTTAAATCAGGGATAAATCATAGATAAGATCAACGTCCCTGCTTAATTTATAAATATTGTAAAATATGACTAATGAAATGTGTTCCAACCTTATTTCAGATTTTAAGACTTTGTATTACTTAGCAATAAGTAGGGTTGGTGGATTGGAGCCAGTTCACATAGAAATATATATACAGTCAAACCTGCACTACCGACCACTTGCTATAAGCGACCCCCTGCTGTAAGCGACCGTATTGAACTCCTCCCGATGGTTTTTATTCATTAATTTACCTTCAATAAGCGACTTCCTCCTATCTGCGATCAGCGGACACTTAAATCCTCCCAATTTGAATCAAAATCAACCATTAAGCGACCTTCCAAAACACAAAAAATCCAAAACGTAAAATATCCGAACACAAAAAAATCCAAACACAGCTATCCAAACACAGCTGTCGTGTATAGCAAGATCCACGCACAGAAGCAGTGAACCGTGTAATGCAAGGTTTAAATAATAGACTGGTTAGGTGTAAAGATAACACGAGGTCAATTATGCAGCGTATTACAGTTGTAATAAAACGATAATTGGCCTGTTAACAGCTTGTATTTAATACGCTTTAGCTTCAAATATTGTCCTTGTTGGGTCCTTTGTTCTCTATTCTTTTGTTCTCTCGTCTTTTCGATGGGATTAAAGGAAAGTTGAATGACATCAAATTGAAATTTATCATTGGATAGTTTGGGGTTTAATTATTATAAATTTGATTAGAATGTTTGATCTGTTTAATTAGATCTATGTTTGTTTTTTTACTTTTTAATGGTGATGGCACGTTTATTTAAACGGCTCTTAAATAAGTAAATATGTAAACAAACACTTGACAATACAGTTTATCACAGATTTCAAGACAATGTAAGTCCGAGTGTATTTATTCAGGTTCCATTTAATTCTTTCATTCTACAAAAGTATATCAACGAGAAACAATGTCCGCAACAAAAAGAAAATGTCTTACGTTAGAAGAGAGGGTGAAATGTTTTAATTATCTACATGTACATGTACTTACATTTTTAAAAATACATGAATATAAAATGAATCAAACCGAGAAATAAAAGAACAACATCATTTTTATTGTTATTTATTCTTTAATACCAATACATGTACATGTGCACACAAGTACATGTTTCATGTAGTAAACATAATTTCCCCAAAACAGAAAATTTCATTTGTACCCCAATAAGAGACCACCTGTCTTAAGAGACCACTTACAGCATTTCCCTTGGGTGGTCTCTTAATACAAGTTTGACTGTATATACAAACTTGTAACAGTCAATTATAAGGCCTTAAATTCTCCAGGTTATATTTAACATAGAGCAAATATCACACAATATGTTGCAATAATCCATTTTGAATGTATTGAACATTGCAGAATAGTTGCAGCAAGCATATTTGACTCTCAGTATTACTTTTCGCAAACAGAATATTTTCCACAACTGTGTGCAGAAAATTATATATATATATATATATATATACAAACTTGTAACAGTCAAACATGTCTTAGGCAGCCACTCAGGGGCGAGTCAAAATGTGGCTGCTTAACCCTTTCCCTCATATAGACGCTTTCTGACGCCTCTGCAGCAGACGGCTTTTTGAAAACATAGTGACAAAAGGAGAAATTGCACAAAACGTGCAATTTCTCCTTTTGACACAATGTTTTCCACTTTTTGTCATAGGGTATCCATTCAATTAAAGAGATTTTCTATGTTTTGACAAAATATGTTCAAAGTCGTCTGCTGCAGAATTGTCGTATGAGGGAAAGGGTTAACTAATACACGTTAATTAAATAAAGATGAAAAGGTTGTTTTGGTTTATCTTCGAATGGCTGCTTAATGCATGTTGGCTGTTTAACGAAGGTGACCGCTAACACAAGTTTGACTGTACATTGTTTGATTGAATGGTGTTTTACGTCATTTTCAACAGTTTTTCAGGTATATCAGAGTTTGGAAAATTACTAGTATTATTCATCCTGCCACCGATACATCAATCTGATAAACATCTTTTGCAACCTGTTTGCAGCCTATATCTTAACCCTTTTACCACATATAGACACTTTCTGACGCCTCTGAAGCAGTAGACTTTTGAAAACATCGTGACAAAAGGAGAAATTGCTCAAAACAAGCAATTTCTCCTTTTGCCACGGTCACAACGTTTTCAACTACATTAATAATACTGTCATTTATCAAGTTTTTCCATATTTTTGCCTCGAGGATTTCAAAGTCGGCTGCTGTAAATTTGTTTCCGTAGGGAATTAATATATATTGATCAAAATAAAAACACTCTATAATTCAATATTTCGGCCATAGGCATTCTTCAGTTCATATTTAACCCTTTCCCTCATATAGACGCTTTCTGACGCCTCTGCAGCAGACAGCTTTTTGAAAACATGGCGACAAAAGAAGAAATTGCTCAAAACAAGCAATTTCTCCTTTTTTCACCATGTTTTCAAAACTATTCAAATAATGTTCTTTTTCTTTTTGGGATTTTCAAAGTCGTCTGCTGCAGAATTGTCGTATGTGGGAAAGGGTTAACAAAGATAATATATCACACACTATGTTGCGTCTATCTTGAATGTATTGAACGTTTAACCCTTTCCCTCATATAGGCGCTTTCTGACGCCTATGCAGCAGATAGCTCTTTGGAAAACATAGTGACAAAAGAAGAAATTGCACAAAATGTGCAATTTCTCCTTTTGCCACAATGTTTTCCACTTTTAGTCATAGGTTATCCATTCAATTATGGAGATTTTCTATGTTTTGACAAAATACGTTCAAAGTCGTCTGCTGCAGAATTGTTGTATGAGGGAAAGGCTTAATACTCTCAAGATGGATGCAACATAGTGAGTGATCTTTGTTAAATATATATAACCATGGTCGAAATATTGAATTATAGAGTGATTACAGAATAGTTGCAGCAAGCATATTTTTTTGACTAGCAGTATTACCTTTCACAAACAGAATATTCTCAACAACTGTGTGCAGAAAAGTTGCAGCAAAGAGGTACTTCACTCTCATTCTAGCTCCCGTCAATTTTTTTTCATAGTTTATACTGTTTGCATAATATTATTCCCCCCCTTCCATTTTCAAAAGTCAGCACAATACAAATTTCTCAATTATATACAGAGTATATTCCATCCCTTAGCGAAATATATACAGCAGAATATATTTCGCTAAGGGATGGAATATACTCTACAATGGTTCTATTTTCATATGGGAAATCATTCAATCCTTTGCCATCTTCACATCTCTGTTAAATATTGAGGGCTTGGCCTGAAATAGTTGTAACTAAAAACCTATTTTGAAAAACCCTGGTTTAGTGGCAATTTTGACCCCTTTGTAAACAATGCAAATTTAGGTGCCATTGCTCAGTACGAGCAATGGCACCTAAATTTCCATTGTTTAACCAGGAAAATGATTTAAATCTTATAAAGACTTTATGGCGAGGTGATTAACATTGGTAAAAAAATACTAATTTTAGTTACAATTGTTTCACGCCAAGCCCTCGATATATCCAGGTAACTATTTGCAGAAAAGTAATGCAGTAAATGTATTTGACTCTCATTCTTACTCCTACAAATTATTTGCATACTGTTTTGCATTCCCCCCCTCGTTCCATTTTCAAGAAGTAGCACAATACATTCTACTCAATATTATATGCAGAATATATTTCGTAAAGGGATAGTATTTGACTGTCATTCCTACTCCTACAAATTATTTGCATAGTTTACTGTTTGCATTTTCAAGAGTCAGCACAATACATTCTCCACAATTATATGCAGAATATGTTTGGCAAAGGAATAGTATTTGACTCTTACAAATCATATATACCCCCTTCGATGAAGAGGGGGTATATAGGAGTCACTGTGTCAGGCTGTCGGTCGGGTCGGTCGGTCGGTCGGTTTGAAGCCATATTTTGTCTGGCCTATTTCTTACAAACCACTTGGTGGAATTCAATAAAATTTTACATGAAGCTTCTGTACCAAGAGGAGATGTGCATATCCTAAAGGGGTTACAATTGCATGTTATTTTACAGAGTTATGGCCCTTTTACTTATTAAGTTATGGTGTAGGTCAAGGTGCTGTTTAGGGGGTATATATCATCTTCAGTGATAGTTCTACTTTGCATAGTTTACTGTTTGCATTTTTGTTTGTATGTTCCATTTTATAAAGTCATCACAATAGTTTACATATATAACTCAATTATATGCAGAATATATTCTGCAAAGGGATGGAATATATTCTACAATAATGGTTCTTTTTTCATATGGGAAATCTTTCAATCCTTCGCCGTCTTCACATCTCTGTTAAATTATATCCAGCAACTATGTGCAGAAAAGAAATACAGTAATTGACTCTCATTCTTACTCTTACAAATTATATGCATATTGTTTGCAAACTCCCCCCCCCCCCCGTTCCATTTTCAAGATATATCACAATACATTCTCCTCAATTATATGCAGAATATATTTCGTAAAGGGATAGTATTTGACTCTCATTCCTACTCCTACAAATTATTTGCATAGTTTACTGTTTGCATTTTCAAGAGTCCGCACTATACATTCTCCACAATTATATGCAGAATATGTTTTGTAAAGGAATAGTATTTGACTCTTACAAATTATTTGCATAGTTTATACTGTTTGCATTTTTGTTTTATGTTCCCTTTTCTAAAGTCATCACAATAGTTAATACATACTCCTCAAGTATACGCAGAATATATTCTGCAAAGGGATGGAATATATTCTACAATGAATGGTTCTTTTATCATATGGGAAATCATTCAATCCTTCGCCCTAGACTGGAATCAGTCCCAAATGTTTAATCCTTTCCCTCACACGACAATTCTACACCAGACGACTTTGAACATATCTTGCTAAAAAAAAAAAAAATCTCTTCAATTGAATTGATAACCTTAGACTAAAAGTGGAAAACATTGTGGCAAAAGGAGAAAATTGCTCGTTTTGAGCAATTTTATTCTTTTGTCACTATGTTTTCAAAAAGCCGTCTGCTGCAGAGGCATCCGAAAGCATCTATATGAGGGAAAGAGGGTTAGTAGTATTATTACAATATCAGCAACCACCTCGGTGTCCTCCTCATGTGTGGGGGAAGGTCGTGGGTTTAATCCCTGGCCGATTCATACCAAAGACATTAAAAGTGGTAGTAATGGCTGCCTTCGTTGGCCCTCAGGGTTGCAGGGTTAGTTTAAACAATATTTGATTAAATATTCATTTACAATATATTCAAGGAGCACGGTTAGCATTACAACTGAATGAATGAATGTATATTGTTTTATGGCGCATCGACAGCTAAGGTCATTTAGCGCGCTATCAAATTTAATTATTCATGATCCCTGGGTAAACAAACCAGTACTAGGCTAGAAAATGTGCCTTGCCCAAGGACACTCCACCATGACCGTAGTGCCGCGACTGGGGATCGAACCCGGGACACCCGGTTTCGAAATCCCCGACGCTAACCACCTCAACCACAGCGGATTCCAGCATTACAACTGACTTACTGGTATCAGCTAGAATAAATGGACCAGTAATACTGGTAACTAATACCAAGGAAAAGCCATTATACATGTCTGAACAATTGTTGAAGGCAGCGTAAACACCAAACAATCAATTAACCCTTTCCCTCACATAGACGCCTTCTGACACCTCTGCAGCAGACGGCTTTTTGTAAACATAGTGACAAAAGAAAAAATTGCACAAAACGTGCAATTTCTCCTTTTGTCACAATGTTTTCCACTTTTAGTCATAGGTAAAATATCCATTCAATTATAGAGATTTTCCATTATTTGACAAAGTATGTTCAAAGTCGTCTGCTGCAGAATTGTCGTATGAGGGAAAGGGTTAATCAATATCAGCATTTAAGCAACACCTGAATCCCTATTTCTATAGAAGCTTTCTATAAACCATTTACCAACATACAAACACATTCTGGTGACCAATTACTATACTTTTGCCAAAATATTTTCAAAAGTTGTCTGCTGCAGAGGCATCAGAAAGGGTCGGTCAACAGTTGGAAGAGAGATAAATGATAATATCATAATTAAATAGGGTTGAAACACAGTGTTGGGAAATAAGGGAGAAAATCCATTATTTTTTCTCTTACTCAGCATTTTTTTAAACTTTTCCAAAATACATACGCATTCGAACACTTTTGCAGCAGACGACTGTTGAAAACAATGTTTTCAACTCTATTCTAAAACTATAAAACTAAACCTTTTTATTAAGATACTTTTCATATCCGGTTAATTTTGAAGTCATCTGCTGCAGATTTGTTGTATGTGGGAAAGGGTTAAAAGTTGTCTGATGCAGATAATATGTCAAAATACGTCTGCATGTGGGAATGTCTTAACCCTTTCCATCAAACAGAAAAAAAATACAGCAGACATTTTTGAAAACACCTTGGACAAAATATAGAAAATTCTCTTTATATAAAATTTTAGTTTAAAGGAATAGGTTTGAGTATATTGTGGCGAAAGGTGAAATTTCTCCTTTGGCCACATTTATTTCTCATGTTTTTTTCGCTACAGATACGTCAAAAAACCTCAGCAAGTGGGAATGTTTTAACAGTATTGGGTATCAGTATATAACAATAATTCATAGACCCTGATAAGGTGGGTTAACACATTTTCCGCCAGTAATCTCCTTCAATATCCAACCAAACCCTATTTAGTTTGTACCCAAAAAGAACTGTCTCAAAGGAGTACCTACAACCTAGGGTTCGACAGTCCAAATACCTAATTAAGAAACCGAAATATGGTGCTTATCTGCAGTGCTGTATATATGATACCTTCAGTTATTTATTTTTCCCGTCTGAAATACCTGTAATACTTTGCTTCACTAATAAAGAGGCAGGTAGGAGAGAAATCTGACTGACTGCAGCAGAGATTTGGTTAACATTCCACTCCAGCAGAAAAGGGAAACATATTTTGTTTCTTAATCCCCCTTTTCCCACATACAGACGCTTTCTGATGCCTCTGCAGCAGATGACTTTTGAAAACATTGTGACAAAAGGAGGAATTGCTCAAAAACAAGCAATTTCTCCTTTTGCCACAATGTTTTCAACTGTCTTGGTTTGCCAGATTTTTGCCTAGGTGGTTCCAAAGTCGTCTGTTGCAGTTTTGCTGTATGTGGGAAAGGGTTAAAATCCTTCCAGCATACAACAAATCTTTTGCAATTTTCTTTGAAAACAAAGAATGGAAAATCTCTAGAAAAGAAAGTATAATAATTGAAATCATTGTTGCAAAAGTAGAAAGGGATACATTCAATTTACAAGGTCATACATTCTTAATATTAGATCCTCAGATGTTTTCCTATGTCAATGAAACTTAACACTTTCCAACATACAGTAAATCTGCAGCAGATGACAATAACAAGAGGCCCATGAGGGCCTATGCTCTACTGGCATTTATTTAATTTGATCTGGCTTGTTTCAAAAGGAACCAATATATGTCATCAATATTCAAATACCATCTAAGTTTGGTGAAGATCAGATAGTAAATGAGAAGCTCTATTGTGTTAATTCACAAGCTGTATTATAGCAATTTTGACAATTTCAAGGGCCATAATCCAGCCATGCATGGGTAGATCTTGCTGTTTTTTAGAAATGAACCAAACTCTCATGGATATCTAACTACTGTAGAAGTTTGATTGAGATACAATAAAAATAAGGACTGTATCATGTTAACAAGCCCTATTATAGCAATTTTGACAATTTCAAGGGCCATAATTCAGTCATGCACGGGTCAGATCTAGCTTGTTTTCGAAAGGAATCAAGCTCTCATGGATATCTAACTACTGTATAAGTTTGGTTGAGATACAATAAAAAATAAAGACTGTATCGTGTTAACAAGCTCTATTATAGCAATTTTGACCATTTCAAGGGCCATAATCCAGTCATGCATGGGCGGATCTGGCTGGTTTTCGAAAGGAACCGAGCTCTCAAGGATATCTAACTACTGTATAAGTTTGGTTGAGATACAATCAAAAGTGAAGACTGTATCGTGTTAACAAGCTCTTTTATAGCAATTTTGACCATTTCGAGGGCCATAATCCAGTCATGCAAGGGCGGATCTGGCTGGTTTTCGAAAGGAACCGAGCTCTCATGGATATCTAACTACTGTATAAGTTTGGTTGAGATACAATCAAAAGGGAAGACTGTATCGTGTTAACAAGAAATTGTCTACGCACGCACGCATGCACGCACAACGGACAAATCGCCACGACATAAGCCCTTCTGGCCTTTGGCCAGTAGAGCTAAAAATGTGAAAAACATCTATAAATGAAAGTATAATTATTGAATAGGGTTGCACACATTGTGGAAAAAATAGAAATTGCTCATTAATTAACCCTTTCCCTCATATAGACGCTTTCAAAACGAGCTATTTCTCCTTTTGCCACAATGTTTTCCACATTTAGTTATAGGTTATCCATTTAATTATAGAGATTTTATATATTTTGACAAAATATATGTTCAAAGTTGTCTGCTGCAGAATTGTTGTATGAGGGAAAGAGTTAAGGCAGTATAAAAAACATCTAATTTAAGAGATGTGAAAACATGTTAGAAAGACCAGACAATGAATTACAACTCCCCCGCTGTTTTATAGGGTTTTTCCATAATGTATATTTGCTGTGACAAATGCACAACAAAATCTGTATTCAGCTATTTTTTGTCATCTCTTAACAGTCACTAAACCTTTCCCCACATAAATAAAATCTGCAGCAGACAACTTTGAAAACATCTTGGCAAAATTGTGGAAAATATCTAACAACAAAAGTATGAAGATAGAATAGAGTTTAAAAACGTTCTGGCAAAAGGTGGGAAAATGTGTTAAGCTTTCATTTATGAAGATTCCTAAAAATTTATGCCTATATGTATTCAGTCATCTGCTGCCGAACTGTTGTATGGCAGGAATTTAGGAGTCTCAAACTACAGGTTTTTATTTTCTCCCCTCAAAGGTCACAATACACCAAATAAATTCCTTCTTTGTTTCCATGTAAGTTAACCAGTTTCAGTCCTCAATTGTTACACTTTCTAAGCGTTTCTGATGTAGAACACCATATTTCATTGAAAAGAGTTACCTCTAATCTTTAAAACAATCCAAAGAAAATGGATGGGGGTCATGCATTATGCAAGAAAGAATTCTCCACATGAAAAGGGTTACTGTCATTTTGGACCAAATCGGGCCCGGACAAAGCAGGTGGTCTAAGCATTCTCTACTTTCACTTTCATAAACAAGGTCAAAATACTAAAAGTGATCAAATCAATCATTTCCAGTGCATCCTATACACATTTTACAATGATTTTAAACTCAATGTCATATATTCAAATCATTTAGAATCCTTTTTTCGCAATTGATGTAAAATAAACAAAAGGACAGTGCCTTAATTGTATTCCTTAGGAATGAATGTATATTGTTTTATGGCGCATCGACAGCTAAGGTCATTTAGCGCGCAATTAAATTTAATTATTCATGATCCCTGGGTAAACAAACCAGTACTAGGCTAGAAAATGTGCCTTGCCCAAGGGCACTCCACCATGACCGTTGTGCCGCGACTGGGGATCGAACCCGGGACACCCGGTTTCGAAATCCCCGACACTAACCACTCGACCACAGCGGATTCCTGTATTCCTTAGGGATCACTTCTCCATTGTCTGTCCATAACACTAACTTTGGTGTAGCTATTAATTAATTATTGATAGGTGCTCTTTTCCCCAACCAAGATTGGGCTGTGATTATATCGAACACTAAATGAGCTCTTCCATTGGGGAAAGTTAACCCTTTCCCTCATATAGACGCTTTCTGACGCCTCTGCAGCAGACGGCTCTTTCAAAACATAGTGACAAAAGAAGAAATTGCTCAAAACGAGCAATTTCTCCTTTTGGCACAATGTTTTCCACTTTTAGTCATAGGCCGTTATCCATTCAATTAAAGAGATTTTCTATTTTTTGACAAAATATGTTCAAAGTCGTCTGCTGCAAAATTGTTGTATGAGGGAAAGGGTTAACTATTGATAGGTACTCAGAGTTGAAGTTGAAATTTTCCCCAACCTAGATGGGGCTGTGATTATATTGAACACTAAATGAGCTCCTCCGTTGGGGAAAGTTAAAAGTTGACATTTCTGATTGATTGGGGTTAAACACCGTTTTTAACAATTTCTAAGTTATATCACGGTGGCCAGTTCACCTACTCATGCATTTCCTCACACCAGTACTCCACAAAACAATCTTCCCAAGCAACTGGCTGCTTTTCCACATAGACTTAGCCCATTGGTGGAAGACAAAATTAATGACGCATGTCGCATTGACTTTTGTCAATCGTCGGAAAGAAAGTTGGCTGAGCCGGGATTCAAACTCACAACCACTGGATTGACAGCCCGCGTCGCTACCGGGGCTCGGCCACTCGACTAATAGAAAACAGAAAAAAAGCTGAACTGAACAAAAAACCTTAACCGGACGACGCCAGGGTCATGACAATAGCTCAATTGTTTTCAAAAGTCGAGGTAAAAATTGCCAACTATAAACAATTTCTCCTTTTGTTACAATGTTTTCAACACAGATCAATATAATTTCACTTTAATCTATTAAGATTTCATGTTTTTACCACAATGCTTTTGTGTCTACTGTAGTTTTGTTGTATGTGGGAAAGGGTTAAATTAAATGAAGATTGATAGAATGATATAAGCCCCCTTTGGGAGGTTATAACTCTTTACAATTATTTTTCATCTCGCTAATTTGTCATCTGCACCACCTATGAAAAATACAATTTGTCTTCCAAATATTTGCCGACATAGTATCCAAGTGTTAACAGATTGGATCTCAGATTAGGTCCCATGTTTTGTGGGACCTGATCATCTGGATCAAAACTCTTTGCATAGGTCATGAATCAACAGTAACTGTTGAAGAAATTCACGTATAACGTGCAAAGAGTTAACCTAGCTATAATCGCCTCATAAAAATGCAAATTTTCTGTGTTGATTCAGATAAATTGTTCATGAATCACAATCTAAAAAAAAATTGTATCTCTCATGTATCTTTATTTGTACTAATTACAGCAATTTTTCCTTGTGTTACCCTTTCCTACTTACAAAACTACTCTGCAGTTGACACTTCTAAGAACAGTCCTAATGGCAAAAATGTGGAAAATCTCTAGAAATGAAAGTAGAATTATTGAATTATCATGTTGAAAACATTGTGGCAAAGTTTCTCCTTTTGCCACTTTGTATTATTTCGAGTCATTTGCTGCAAAAGGGTTCAAATGGATCTGCAAGTGGAAAAGGGATACCAAACTTTTACCTGTTTATTAAAAATCTGCTTAAAGTTTTCATATTTTTGAACAAGAGTTGTCGGAGGACAATATAGCTCGCCTATCAGGGATATCGTCTATCAGGGCCTACTTCAGAACAGTTATAGCATGGGTATAAAGTCCAAAATCCAAAAGTGGAATAATTCAGTTGAAATTGAATTTACAAAAGTAAGACAAGAATTACGCGTAATTAAATGTCTCACTGTGTCCCCTGCTTTGACTATCAAGGCAAGTGTAAAAGACAAAAAGTAAACAAAACTCTTAACATTGAGCTAAACACAATTATTTTTAAACAAGAAATAATAAAAAAAAAAAAAAAAAAAATACAAGAAATTTAAAAAAAAAAATTGAGCTGAACACAAAGTTCAAAAATACAAGAAAATTAAAAAAAAAATGAAATTAATCCAACAAAATATGAAGAAGCTATGCCCAATTTTCAAAATCCAGCAAAAAACAAATGTTTTACCCCAAAAAATATGAAAGCCCTAGAACCAGTACTTATTGAGAAGAAAAAAAAATCGAAACTTTAACGTTGAGCTAAACGCAAAATTGAAAAATACAAGAAAAGAAAAAGAAAAAAATCAAAATGTTTGAAAAAAATCCATTCCAGAGTTATGGGACTTGACATACAAGGTCCCCTAATGACCCTTAATAAGTGTGTGAAGTTTGAAAGCAACAGCATACACAGTGGCTGAGAAAAGGCCTTGCACGCAAAGGTTTTACCAAATTTCTAAATCCAAAAAGGGGCACAATTCAGTCAAAATCCATTCCAGAGTTATGGGACTTGACATACAAGGTCCCCTAATGATCCTGAATAAGTGTGTGAAGTTTCAAAGCAACAGCATACACAGTGTCTGAGGAAAAGCCTTGCACGCAAAGGTTTGACCAAAATTCTAAGTCGAAAAAGGGGCACAATTCAGTCAAAATCCATTCCAGAGTTATGGGACTTGACATACAAGGTCCCCTAATGACCCTGAATAAGTGTGTGAAGTTTGAAAGCAACAGCATACACAGTGTCTGAGAAAAGGCCTTGCACGCAAAGGTTTGACCAAATTTCTAAGTCCAAAAAGGGGCACAATTCAGTCAAAATCCATTCCAGAGTTATGGGACTTGACATACAAGGTCTCCTAATGATCCTGAATAAGTGTGTGAAGTTTCAAAGCAACAGCATACACAGTGTCTGAGAAAAGGCCTTGCACGCAAAGGTTTGACCAAAATTCTAAGTCGAAAAAGGGGCACAATTCAGTCAAAATTCATTCCAGAGTTATGGGACTTGACATACAAGGTCCCCTAATGACCTTGAATAAGTGTGTGAAGTTTGAAAGCAACAGCATACACAGTGTCTGAGAAAAGGCCTTGCACGCAAAGGTTTGACCAAATTTCTAAGTCCAAAAAGGGGCACAATTCAGTCAAAATCCATTCCAGAGTTATGGGACTTGACATACAAGGTCCCCTAATAATCCTGAATAAGTGTGTGAAGTTTCAAAGCAACAGCATACACAGTGTCTGAGAAAAGGCCTTGCACGCAAAGGTTTGACCAAGCTGGCAACGCGGACGCCAACGCCAACGCCAACGCCAACGCCGGGGTGATAACATAAGCTCCCCTATTTCTTCGATTAGGCGAGCTAAAAAGTATGTTTACAATTGTGTGTATATTCCTTGATCTTATTTTTTTTCCTTGAATGTTTTCAAAAACTGAAATATGACAATGATTTTAATTATCAGGTACATGGTTTAACACTTTCCCTCATATAGACTCTTTCTGCTGCCTCTGCAGCAGACAGCTTTTTCAAAACATAGTGACAAAAGAAGAAACTGCTATAAACGAGCAATTTCTCCTTTTGCCACAATGTTTTCCACTTTTAGTCATAGGTTATCCATTCAATTAAAGAGATTTCCTATTTTTTGTTAAACATGTTTAAAGTCGTCTGCTGCAGAACTGTCGTATGAGAGAAAGGGTTAAGACTTTCCTTCATACAGAAAATCCGTAGCAGACCATTTTGAAAGCATATCGAAAATCTTAATGGATAAGAGTTTAATCTTTTATTAACCTTTTCCCGCATATAAACGCTTTCTGATACCTCTGCAGCAGACATCTTTTTGAAAACATAGTGACAAAAGAAGAAATTGCTCAAAAAGAGCAATTTCTCCTTCTCCTTTTGTCACAATGTTTTCCACTGTTTATTAAGTCATGGGTTATCCATTCAATTATAGAGATTTTCTATGTTTTGACAAAATATGTTCAAAGTTGTCTGCTGCAGAATAGTTGTACGTGGGAAAGGGTTAAGACTTGAAATGATTGTGTCAAAAGGACAAATTGTTCAATATTCTTTTTTTATCAATGTTCATCAAAATGTGTCTCCATATTGGAAAGTGCTAATTTGGTTTTATCTTTTAGGGGTTTAATGCTGTTTTCAACATAATTTCAGTTATGTCACGGTGACAGTTTACCTATTCCTGATTCCTGGGTAAACAAACCTGTACTAGGCCAGTAAACTTGTCTTGCCCATGGGCACCCCACCATTACAGCCGCGACTGGGTATAAACTGGGACACCCGGTTCCAAATCCCTGACACTAACCACTCGGCCCTAGCGGATCCCAAGGGTAACTTGCTACATGTACCGTAAATACTCGGTTATAAGTCGCCCTCGACTATAAGACGCACCCCCTACTTGCTACATGTAGTAGCTGTATGAGGGATGATATATAATTATAATAGTTAGACCAGAATGCTCAATAAAGTGACTATTTCATATTCTATAATTCTTAGTTAGGTCTTTACACTTTTCCACCGGTAAGCGTATCAGCAGCAGACGACTTTTGAAAACATTATGACAAAAGAAGGAATTGCTCATGATGAGTAATTTGTCCTTTTGCCACCAAGTTTTCAGTAGTTATTATGTTTCATAAAATAAACTCTCATTTAAATGGTAATGTTTTCAAAATTTTGCCAAGATCTTTTCAAAGTCGTCTGCTGCAGATTTGTTTTAATTGGGAAATATAGATGCTTTCTGACGGCTTTTTGAAAACATAGTGACAAAAGAAGAAATTGCTCAAAACGAGCAATTTTTCCTTCTGCCACAATGTTTTCCACTTTTAGTCATAAGTAATCCATTCAATTATATAGATTTTCTATTTTTTGACAAAATATGTTCAAAGTCGTCTGCTGCAGATTTGTCGTATGAGGGAAAGGGTTAAAGACAATTATTTTGAGTATCAAAATAATAAGGTTTGATTGAGTAGTTAACCCTTTTCCAACTACAACAAATCTGCATCAGATGACTGAAAACTTCTAGGCAAAAATATGGAAATTCTCCATAACTGCAGGTATCCATCCTGAAAAAAGTTAAAAACATTGTGGCAAAACATCATCTGCTGCAGATGTATCAAAATGCGTCTACAGGTGGGAAAGGGTTAAAGAAAGATGATGTGTGCGAAAATGCATTCGATTTTTCCTCCCTTATCTACGTCTCTGCCAGACAAAATTCAATTTTCCATCATATGAATGGATTTACCAAAAGATAGTTTTAACCCTTTACCACATTCAACTCAATCTGCAGCAGACAATTTATAAAACATCTAGCCCAAACTGTGTAAACTCTTTATGAACTAGAAACATCACTAAAGGTGATGAATACCCCCAGCTGGTGCCTGACAATATACAGATGTATGAGAAATTCAAGGGGCCATAACTCATTTAAAAATAATTCCAGTGCAACATGCCGACAATATGCACTTGCAACTTACTAAGGCTTGGTATCAATCATTCTTGTGAAGTTATATTAAATTCTGACCAAGTGTTGCTGAGAAATAGTGTTCACAAGAAATGTCTACAGACCAACAGACCGACCGACAAACCGACCGACCAACTGACCAACCGACAAGCGTGACTCCTATATAGCCCCCATATACTATGTATCTGGGGGTATGTCTACAGACCAACAGACCGACCGACAAACCGACCGACCAACTGACCAACCAACAAGCGTGTCTCCTATATAGCCCCCATATACTATGTATCTGGGGGTATAATAAGCGTAGAATTATAGGAAAGGGTGGAAAACCTTGTGGTGAAAGGATAAATCGCTTGTTATGAGCAATTTCACCTTTTGCTGTCTGCTGTAGAATCATCAGAAAGTGTCTGTGTACTTGGGGAAGTATTTAACCCTTTCCCTACTGCAAACACATTTTAACGCAATAGCAGCAGACGACTTTGAAAACATTGTGGTCAAAGGACTGGTGAAATTGCTCATGGTGAGCAATTTCTCCTTTTGCCACAATGTTTTTTACTTCATGTAACAATTAACCCTTTCCCTCATACGACAATTCTGAAGCAGATGACTTTGAACATATTTTGTCAAAAAATGGTAAATCTCTATAATTGAATGGATAACCTATGACTAAAAGTGGAAAACATTGTGGCAAAAGGAGAAATTGCTCGTTTTGAGTAATTTCTTCTTTTGTCACTATGTTTTCAAAAAGCCGTCTGCTGCAGAGGAATTGTTGTATGTGGGGAAGGCTTTAACACCCACCTGTCAGTGTAAACTTGACTCCTCACTGCTTGAAGGATGAATCATTTTTGTACATTTTATATAAATGCTGACTTCAGTCTGTGAAGAATTCAAATTGTGTTCGTTTGAATGCTGTTTTATGCCATTTTCAACAGTGTTTAAGCTATATCAGGGTGTTTCCTGGCTAATTTACCAGTACTTCCAATTCTATTCATCCTGACAATGATGCCTAAGGCATAATGGTTATCCCTGCAAGCCTAGGCGACAATGAGGGCAGTCATAACTTCCATTGTTAAAGTCTTAGGTATTGCCCAATAGTGAATCGAACCAATGTCTTACGTTCATGATATGATGACTCCAATCAAAAGTCGTAATGCTATTATCGCGGCGCTGAGCACCAATGAAGGAAGCCATTTCATATTCTCCTTTGTCCACCATGTTTTCAACTTTATATGTAACAATTAAGCTATCTTTTATGGTGATTTTTCACGATTTTGTCACTATGTTTTCAAAGCTGTCTACAGGGAATCCGCTGTGGTCGAGTGGTTAGCGTTGGGGATTTCGAAACCGGGTGTCCCGGGTTCGATCCCCAGTCGCGGCACTGCGGTCATGGTGGAGTGCCCTTGGGCAAGGCACATTTTCTAGCCTAGTACTGGTTTGTTTACCCAGGGATCATAAATAATTAAAATTAATTGCGCGCTAAATGACCTTAGCTGTCGATGCGCCATAAAACAATATACATTCATTCAAAGCTGTCTACAGCAGAATTGTTTTATGTGGGGAAAGGTTTAACACCCACCTGTTAGTGTAAACTTGACTCCTCCTCACTGCTTGAAGGATGAATCATTTGTGTACATTTTATATAAATGCTTACTTAGGTCTATGGAATTCAAATTGTGTTTCGTTTGAATGCTGTTTTATGCCATTTTCATCAGTGTTTAAGCTATATTGATCAGGGCGTTTCCTGGGTATTTTACCAGTACTTCCAGCTCTATTCGTTCTGACAACACTGCATCAGTCCTAATGCTACCCACAGCAATGAGGGAAGCCAGTATACTTCAATTTTTACAGAATGTCCCTTCACTGTATCGAACCATTGTATCCCATTCATAATATAATATGATTCCAATCCAAAAGTCATAATGCTATCCGTAGCCATGTGCACCAAGGAGGGAAGCCATTATTTCCATTTTTACAGTATGTCCCAACTGTGGATCTAAGCATAATGTATCCCATTCATAATAATTATTTTATGATTCCAATCTAGCTAAAAGTCATAATGGAGGGAATCCAATTTTACAGTCTTATATCTTTATAAACCAACAGTGGATTGAACCATTGTCTCCATGTAAGTGTAAACTTGACTCGCTGCTTGAAAGATGAATCATTTTTTGTAATTTTATATAACTGCTTACTTAGGTATATTATAAGAATTCCAATTGTGTTTGGTTGATTGCTGTTTAACGCTGTTTTACGGTGTGTGTTTTACGCTGTTTTACGCTGTTTTCAGCTGTGTTTTACGCTGTTTTATGCTGTTTTCAGCTGTGTTTCAGCTATATCAGGGCATTTTCTTGGTATTTTACCAGTTAATACCAGTACTATTCATCCTGACAACACTGCATCAGTCCTAATGCTACCCACAGCAATGAGGGAAGCCATTCCTTCCATTTATACAGTATGTCCCAACAGTGGATCAAACCATTGTATCTCATTCATAATACGATTCCAATCCAAAAGTCATAATGCTACCCACAGCCATGTGAGCCAATGAGGGATTTAGCCATTACATCCATTTGAAGTCTTACTTATGACCCAAAAGTAGATTGAACCACTCGCAGCACTGAGCACCCAGGAGGGAAGCCGTGACTTCCATTGGTATGTCTTAAAGTCTTTTGTATGAACAATAGTGGATCAAACCATTGTCTCCTGCTCCTTATAAGACTCAAATCCAATAATGCTAACACCAGCCAGTCAGTCCCTAATGCTAACACCAGCCAGTCAGTCCCTAATGCTAACACCAGCCAGTCAGTCCCTAATGCTAACACCAGCCAGTCAGTCCCTAATGCTAACACCAGCCAGTCAGTCCCTAATGCTAACACCAGCCAGTCAGTCCCTAATGCTAACACCAGCCAGTCAGTCCCTAATGCTAACCCCGCAGCCTTGAGCACCAAGGAGGAAAGTCATCACTTCCATCTTTAAAGTCGTTGGTATGACTTATCAGTGGATCTAAACCACTGTCTCCCATTTATAATTATACGACTTTAATCCAACAGTCATAATTGCTATCCTTGCAGACCTCAGCACAAAGGAGGGAAGCCATTTGAGAAAAGAGAAGTAAACATTGTAGGAAAAGCGAAAAATAGCTCTGACATTACAAGCATTTTCTTCTTTTCCCCTTTTTTTTTCAAAAGTTATCTTCACAAGGGTTTTTTACCCACAATGTAGGGTTAAACATTCAGTTAACCCTTTCCCTCATATAGACGCTTTCTGACACCTCTGAAGCAGACGGCTTTTCGAAAACATGGCGACAAAAGAAGAAATTGCTTAAAACGAGCAAAATGTCTCCTTTTGTCACCATGTTTTCAACTCTATTTAATTATTATTGTACTTTCTTTTAAAAGGAGTTTCCAATTTATTCCGGTTATGTTTTCGAAGTCGTCTGCTAAAGATTTGTTGTATGTGGGAAAGGGTTAAAGAGTGGGATACGCACCATATATACAGCTATGTGCATGGGACTGTCAGCCCCTTCTCAAATACAACAAATCTGAAGCAGATGACTTTGAAAACACAGAAGTACATGTAATAATATGGAAATCATGATCAATTATATTATAATTATTGAATAGGGTTGAAATATTTTGGTAATTTAACCCTTTTCCACATATAGACGCTTTCTGATGCCTCTGCAGCAGACGACTTTTGAAATAATATTGGCAAAAGGAGTAATTGCTCATAATGAGCAATTGCTCCATTTGCCAAAATGATTTCAACTCTATTCAATAATCATTATTTTATGTGCGAAAGGGTTATGGAGAAATTGCTCATGTTTACAACTCTATTCAATAGTTATTTTGTTTTGTTGGGGTTTTACGCTATTTTCAACATTATTTCAGTTATATCATGGCGACAGTTCACCTATTCATGATCCCTGGGTAAACAAACCAGTACTAGGCTAGGAAATGTGCCTTGCCCAAGGGCACTCCGCAATGCCCAGAGCGCAATAACTTGTAAAGATTTTTAAACGTTTTGCATGGATGTTTTCAAAGTTGTCTGCTGTAAATTTGTTGTATGCATGAAAGGGTTAATAACAGATAATTGTTATTTGTAGTACATGAAGATGAAAATGAAGTGCAGGATATGTCTTGACTGTTTATCTGATCATGATTTCCTGACGAGTCGACAGCTTTGGAAAACATCTGTGATTAACAAATAAATATTGAGGAAATCTATAATATTATTAATTAAAGACTTTTCTGTAAAACTTTGTTCAATATTTACAGTATAATGAATTGCTAGCAATTCTACTTTTCCCACAATGTTATTAAATGAAATGTCTCCTGCAGGTCAGGTGTCAAACATTTTATGCATGAAGAAAGCTTTAAATTAAATAAATGCATTATCTTATTTACGGTAACCTTTTCCCAGGTACAACAAATCCGCAACAGACGACTTTGAAAACATCTACTCAAAATTATTGAAATGAAAGTAGATCTATAATTACTGAAAATAGTTGAAAACATTGTGGCAAATGGAGAAATTGCTTGTTTTGAGCAATTTCTCCATTCGTCACACGGCAATGTTTTCAAAAGTCGTCTGCTGCAGAGTCTCTGCCATCAGAAACCGTCCACAAGTGGGAAAGGGTTAAACTTATTCAATGCATAATCCATTGGCATAATATGATATTTCCAGACTTTTACTAATTTAAATCTTTTTTTCAAATACAACAAATAAGCAGCAGACACTTAGTAAACATTTAGCAGAGGTCGAGCGTCGGCCTCTCACATCAAAGATTCCCTGGTGCGAGTCCCGTGATGAGCGGGTCCTAACTTTGGGATTTTTCCACACAATCGGCACGATGTACTGGTTATATAAGTATCCAGGAAGCAGACATCGAGCGTGATTAATATAAGCTTATTAAAGCTTGTTTCGGAATCGATTTAAAATAAATAAGTTTAAACTAAACATTTTATTAAAATATGTGTGACCTCTCTATGAAAAGAACAATTATTGCATAAAGTTTAAAACATTGTGGCTAAAGGAGAAATTGGCTCCTATTGCCACAATATTTTCAAAAGTTGTCTGCTGCAGAGACCAATGGGGCTAAGTCTATGTGAAAAAGCAGCCAGTTGCTTGGGAAGATTGTTGTGTGGAGGTAACTGGTGTGCGAAAACCAGGAAACGCATGAGTAGGTGAACTGGCTGCCGTGATATGACTGGGAAATTGTTAAAAACGGCGTTAAATCCCAATAAATCAATCAATCTGCTGCAGAGGCATCAGAAAGCCTTTGTGATATGAATTATTGATTGAATTTAAAAACATTGCAACAAAAGAAGAAATTGGAACAGGAAAACAGGAATTGAGCAGGAAATCTGAACAAAATACATGAAGTTACCCTATTGATATCTAAGAATTGAAAACATTGTAGGAAAAGGAAAATGTTTTCGGAAGTCATCTGCTGCAGGTGCATCTTTTTTGTTTATAACACACAATAGCAAGGATAGGCCTTAAAGGGACTGAACACCATAATGGTCCAAAATCGTTATATTTATACTTATTCTAATTAATCCAAAATACGTTGATATATATGTAACGGAATGTTGTAGAAGGTCGTACAAGTCTTGTTTTTCATTATTTCATAGGAAATAAGCAGTTAAAAAAACGTCCGCTCCGTGTTTTCCCGTTTAAAAATACCGTGGAATTTCCTCTTGCTCATTTGAATTTGTGGATTCAATTCGGCATTCTCTAACACTATCGACTTATTACATTCATGTATGCGTGAGTGTAAGGAACGACAACTCTGCGAAGGAGATTGTCAATTCGGTTGTAGTGATTACGTGATAAATATACAGCAATATTTTTAGATTTACTGGGTTACTAACCCAGTAGATTTTACAATGCAAAATAACGAAAAATCTCCGCAATATTAATAGTGTGCATATATTGTAGTACATCAGTCAGCAAATCTCAATGCCTTACATGCAAAAACATCAAGGCAATAGCAATTTTTAACAACTTTCTTTTTTTTCCGCTTTTTTCTCATATGGGATTCAGTCCCTTTAACACTGTCCCTCATATGGACGCTTTCTGACGCCTCTGCAGCAGACAGCTTTTTGAAAACATAGTGACTAAAGAAGAAATTGCACAAAACGTGCAATTTCTCCTTTTGCCACAATGTTTTCCACTTTTTGTCATAGGTTATAATATATTCCATTCAATTATGGAGATTTGCTATGTTTTGACAAAATACGTTCAAAGTCGTCTGCTGCAGAATTGTCGTATGAGGGAAAGGGTTAAGCTTGATTTACATAGCTAAAGAGCATTTGTCTATACCCTGGAGACATTAGTCATTAACCCTTTCCAACATATAACAACAAATCTGCAGCAGACATCTTCAAAAACATCTTGTCAAAAAAAAGTGAAATTTCCAAAAAATGATATATATTTACCATATTGAAAAGAGTTGAAATTATTGTGGTAAAAGAAGAAATTGCTCATTTTGAGCAATTTCTCCTTTTGCCACAATGATTACAAAAGTCGTCTGCTTTATAAGCGGTGGAAAAGGATCAAGTATTTATCATGCACTTTAATGAGTATCTCCTTTAATTCAGGAAAAAAAAATGGAAATTTGTTTCCATGGTGAAAGCAGTTTCTTCTCCTATAATATTTCGTATTGACATCTATTAATGATTTTGTCTTTATAAAATACAAAAATTCAAATTGATGTTTATAGTTCACCCTTTCCCGAATTTAAACAAATTTGCATTTGCAACAGATTACTATTGAAAATATTGAGGAACAAGGAGAATTAACGATATATTCAAATGCTGTCAATTAATTATACTTTTGTTTATAGAGATCTTTTCATATTTTTTTTATTCTTGTTATTTTCAAAGTCTGCTGCAGATTTGTTGTATCTG